>OZ026842.1:35623560-35704274 GCA_964023205.1 Lutraria lutraria | reverse complement strand
CTCCCAAAGGTGTTGCTTTGGGGAGGTTGCACTGTTGTTTCTTTACTTTATTTCTGTAAACTAAATGCGTTAAATTGTCACCTTTATCTGTGTATTAGTATTATAACGTATTTTATGTTAAATAATTTACACCATTATAGATTAAACTGCAATACTATTTCTTTACTTACTAGCTCAATCTATCCTTGAACTTATTGTCATACTATATCATTTTTATTTCCTCTTGTTTGTAGATCATTGTTATCGTAAAAAGTACTTGTTTTAACAATGTAATCTTAATAAACTAGAAATTTGTGGAATAAATCCTCATTTGACGACACTTTTCGATATTAATTAAAACCATATCATTATAACGACTATTTGTGTTAACACAACAACCATTCGTTTTTTTTTTGTTTTTTTTTGTTTGTTTTTTTTGTAATATAATGTTAACAGATGAAAAAATACCTACTTACCTACATACTGTTAAAAGTCTGAGTCACGTAACCGCACAAACACTTTTTAAAGAATGACCTGTCGGTCAATTTTACGGAAACTACGAGCAGGAAATACCTTACATGCAGTTTTGTACGGTTAAGTTCAAGCGATAAATAAAGTCCCATATTGTGCCGTCCAACAACTGCAGATAAATTATCAACAGAAAAGTAATGGAACAGCTTCATTAAAATTAAATTTGAATTAAAAAGCACATTGGTGACATCTACCACAAAGTTAAACGTTTAATATGACCACACTTTTGATTCACAAATACACATTACACCGCTGTAATTTATTATTTATTCAATCCTCATTTACTGTTATTTAATTTATTAATGAATAATGTTATCAACATAGCAATCGATCGATTTATCCCTGGTTACTATCATTCCATCTTGGTCGTCATTGATTAAAAAGAAATGCTTTTTTTATTAAACATAATTGATATTTAACTTCCTAAAGCTATACAATAGTAACGGTAGTTGCCCTTTGGTCAAGTAATTTGTTAACAACAAAATTAATGTGCAAACATTTTTTTTAAATAAATCATTTACTATAAATAAAAATGTAATATGAACGTATCAACCGTCTTTTATAATTTTGGCATAATATAATTATGAACATACAAATGTAGTAGTTTTTTAATTACCTGCTTTCTATATGAATATCTCCTTTACATTCACAACACGTTAACTTGATATGTTTTTTATGAAAAGAAATCGAATATTTATATAAGACGTGAACACGGAAATATCGTGACACCATATCCAAGGACATTCAGTATTCATGTATTTTGAAACTGTCACAGCAAATAAAATGCTATTAAAATTTGGTGTATAGCAAATTTCTTGGAAATATGAAGAACATTGTTGTTAAAATATCAGATTAGCAAAAATTATGTCGTATTACTTTTAAACATTAATGCTATGATCTTTTAAAATATAATTGTCTGTATTTTATTGAAGACATAAATCGTACCAGGTCGGTATTGGTGGCTATATGTATCATACCATGTTATAAAGGATGTTTTAGTTGTAAACAGGAATGAAAACATGAAAAACATTAAATGTACATGCCACCACTTACGTCATTATGTTAACTCGACTCGTGTCATGATATGAGCATAACTCACTTAATTGATCGAAAAAAATCAGTCTAGACAAATTAGAGTAGAGAAAGCTGTGCGAAATCAGTGAGCAAAATTAAGAGCGTTCGTTGACACGCTGTTAGGAGCTTCGCTGCGTTTGGAGTGTCAGAATAATGAATGTATATAGCGAAAACATTCTCCCATTTCTGAGGTAAACATGTATAAATATCATACTTACTTTTTTTGTTGAAAAGTTACCACTTTTCAAATGGACGTTTCTAAAATCATTAACTAATTATAATGGACATACATGTAGTACAATACATGCATTCTTTTCATTGATTGCGGTAGTAACGCATTACATGAAATTATAAACAAGTCACGCACCTCGATTTTATTTATAAACATTTTTTTTGCTATGTTTGTATTATCATTAAAATATGTTTTTAAAATGGCTTCATGTTTATGGACATAATTCGTGTAACCAAAACATTATGTTTGAATCAATTATGAATGTAAAACGCTGACATTCTACGTCGATTTGATAGGAAACGGGTCGGAAAACAGAAAACAAATCAAAATAACAAAAAACGAAGAACATGCTATACTGCCATGGTGTAAAATTTCAGAACAATCGGAGATAAGCCGATTTTTAACTCAAGCCGTCGAGGAAAGGTGGCTCACTACCTTAAATGTTTAAGCGACATTTTAAGTCAGTCAGACTGCTGAAATTTTCAAATTTGCCCGTTTCCAATCCATGGAGAAATTTTCTTGTTCATTATGAAATTTATTCATGATTAAAGTGTATAAAACTACATCTGAGAGTCCTATTATGTCAGATTTAGTATTTGTGTGTGATAAAAATTATAATCAAGTACTTAAATTTAAATACAAAAAAATGTATTCAATATTGGGAGATACCTGTGAAATTTTAAAAAATGAAAGTTAACAGATCTTTTAGGTCAGTACTGTCATTGGCCTTGTCGCTTGAATCAGCAACTCGTGCATGGACTCTTCTGTTTTAAGGGTGCATGTGATGATTATGATGATAACGATCGTGTTGCTCATTTCGGTTAGCCATAAACTCTTCGTGGCATAAATAAGATGTTCAACAAAATGTGAGTATCTAAGTATTCAGTCCAGTTCTGTTATTAGAGAAGTGGGCGGACAAACATTTGTGTTCCAACTCTTATTTCGAATAGTTTCTCTTGGTATTGGGTCTTTATTTTGCCCGGTGTATAGAACCGGTACTAGCCCCTCTCCTGTGATGTTCTAATAGTGTTCATTATAATCCATGTAACCTTCTTCAATGTCATCGTCAACGTCGCATCAACAGATCAGGGTCCTCTGGTGGCTTTCAAAATTTAATGACGGAAGAAGACCAAATGCATACTTCTTGGTATAACCACTAATATTCCTTGACTTACCTTACCATCTTTGCATATGATATGTGAAGGCTCCTCTATATAATTAAAACCAACATATTGTGAGTAAGCATTCTGTGGTAATTAAAAAAATCAATCAAATTTATGTCATAGTATGATGCCTAGAAAAAAAGAAAGAAAAAAATCGCACTGCACGAAATTTATCACACTGAACACCGGGACTGTTTTGCTACACTTTATAAAATGAGTGTTTTGTTACCCTGAAAGTGGTGTTGATAAAAACGAAATTTAGTGTACGCTTGTAGTTTACTCTCACTCTGAGGATTGCCTCGTCGAATACCAAGATGTCAAACTGTGGTTATTGAACGGTTTTAAAGTAAATGATAGACGTGAATTTCATTTAGTGCAAACTCATCAATGTGTTTTCGCGGTTAAACACGTTATAAGAACACATTGTACCTACATTGTGTGGATAAAGTACTCCAGATTAACAACAGAAAATTATACTGATGTATCTGACAGTCATGTTAAAGTATTTAGCATTATTATTAACGCTACACTCGCTAAGATTACTTGATTATTGCTAAGTATATTTTTTAGAACACAGTGTGCTTAACCTTTCTAACTTATACGTATACATGTATAAACAAAAAGCAAACATAGTTATATAGCCCTTAAAACGACAGGGATGTTATTTACAACTTGGGGTGCTTTCTGAGACAAATAATTTCGGTTTTCCATGTAAAATGTAGAATGACACAAGGCGCAAAATGTCAGAGTATAATGCCAAGGACAAATTTGCATATTTTCACTTCCCCACTCCAAGGACTTATATACATAAGTCCTTGCCCACTCTAACCATTTTAATTTATGCTATTCGAAAGTGTTGGATTCATAAAGATTTTCAAGGTCACACAAAACCATTACATCATGAATTGACCGAGAAACAAGGCTGTTTGGGTTAAAATCCTAGTCACGTTAGGTATGAAAATAATTTATGAAAATTTGACAAAAACTCGATTTTCCTCTACATGTTGAGAAGTTCCGGCTGCTTGTGAAAGGTAAGTAAGTACTGCTTAAAATACATGCAGTCCGTGAAAACTGGTCGCCGTATATGACTGAAAATTTGTTGAAAAGCTGCGTAAAACCCACTGAAATGAAACATGAATTAACGCATTCAAGTTGCTTAAGAAATGAATTGATCAATTACACATACATGTTTTGCACTTATGAAGGACTTTGATTTATTCCGCGTGACGAAAACTCACGTAAAAAGGCGGTACCATCAGGACGTAATCCATCCATCAAACACACTTATTATGAAAGAAGGATATCGTGAATGAAAAAGAAAATAAATTATTCAGTAAGGAGGTATTCAACGTGCTGTTACAACTAATCTTCATTAACGAGGATAATGGTAATTATGACAGACACACTTATTCAACTTGTATTGACATTGCATTTATCGTATCACAAAGCCCGCATGAGATATACGGAAATATAATTCGTGTGAAAATTGTAGCGTTTGTTCGTCTCATAGGTGTGAAATGTGGTAGGTACTTGACTGAGATCTTGGTTGGTTGGTTGGTTGGTTCGTTGGTTCGTTCGTTCGTTCGTTCGTTCGTTCGTTCGTTCGTTCGTTCGTTAGTTAGTTAGTTAGTTAGTTAGTTAGTTAGTTAGTTAGTTAGTTAGTTAGTTAGTTAGTTAGTTAGTTAGTTAGTTAGTTAGTTAGTTAGTTAGTTAGTTAGTTAGTTAGTTAGTTAGTTAGTTAGTTGATAGACGATTTAACTATAAGTACGTCACATTCATATTGTTATAAATACATATCGTTTATTTCGCTTTAAAATAAATTGCCTGATCCAACTCACATATTACATATCAATTATATTACTGTATGGATATTAACGCGTGTTGAAATGTTCGCAAATTTTAACTCTTTGCATTTCGCGAAAATCGACATTTTCACGGAAGCTTAATTCATTGATGATAAAGAACCATTCTTGATGTGAGTATCACGTGGCCTGGGTGTACACATTAATAAAGAACTAAACACCGTTTGCAGTTTGTGTGGAAAGAACTTTTCGCAATCTTGAATTGTCGCGAATCTTCAAACGACGCGAATTTAACAATGTATACAGTATCTGAATGCAAATAATTCATGCGTGTATGACAGATGTTATAGTATCTGGTACAGCTTGTACCTTGTAATGGTTTGTACCTAATTAAGCCGTTTGAAAATGTGTGTTGATTTAAAGTTATAATTAGATAATATTTTAACTTTTTTATTTAAATTCTATGAATTTGAATCCGTGAATTAGTTTTATAAATATCTCGACATCAATCAACGGGTAAGATCGCGTGTTGTTAATAAATGAAAATTAAGATTGCATAGATACAATAAACGTAATATCTTAATTATAGCAAAACGTCGATATAATAAACACCATACGGAGCAAAACTTACCTTGATATTTTTATCGTCTATTTATCAAGTTGGACTAAAGAGCAAATGTCCAACAGGACAGAACAGAACATCATTTTACGTGGTCTTATGCATGAAAAGGCAGTCGACATAGATATATTTATATACAGTCATACCTGTGAACAAAATCCACTCATGGAAAAGACAAACTATGGCCTTTATTTACTGGTGGCCTTTATTTACTGGTGGCCTTTATTTACTGTTATTTACTGGTGGCCTTTATTTACTGGTGGCCTTTATTTACTGGTGGCCTTTATTTACTGGTCGCCTTTTATTTACTGGTCGCCTTTATTTACTGGTGGCCTTTATTTACTGATGGCCTTTATTTACTGGTGGTCTTTATTTACTGGTGGCCTTTATTTACTGGTCGCCTTTATTTACTGGTGGCCTTTATTTACTGGTCGCCTTTATTTACTGGTCGCCTTTATTTACTGGTGGTCTTTATTTACTGGTCGCCTTTATTTACTGGTGGCCTTTATTTACTGATGGCCTTTATTTACTGATGGCCTTTATTTACTGGTGGTCTTTATTCGGAGGTTATTTTGTTGTTAGGAATTAATGACGGTTTTTTAGACAAATTGCTTTTTATAACAGGGTGGTCATTATTCACAAGTCGTCATTAACGCAGGTTATACTGTACAGACAAACAAACAGTTATAGGGTAATGTACATAATATAAAAACAATAATCATACATGTATGCATACACAATGATACAGTAGATTTACATAAATTATTTTATCACATACCCGTGCCGTTTTGATCGTGTCGTTAAAACGGTATGGCACGACTGTGCATATAATATGTAAATGACGTCACGAAGTACACGTCATGAACTTAATGAAGTAAAGACATTGATTGAGATACATATTTTTCAAAATTATAACTTCACAGGAGTAATGTTGGATTGATTTTAACAATTTGCGTATGCAAAGACACTGTTTATATCGTAAGATATGTTCACACATTTATCACTTATTGTGTTTCATAATGTTACTAGTTTTGTGCCCCTGATTATAAAAAGCATTATTACGCATGTGTCACTCTTATGTTATTAGTAGCAATGTCAGACAGGAATGTTGGTTTTCACCGTATTTTCAGGGAATGTGATAAAAAGTGTAGATTCTGCCTTAAATTATTGTACTCGTTGAATAAAACTGTATGAAGCTCGCTTCATACTGTTTTATTCGACTCGTTCAATAAATTCAATACAGAATCCACACTCATTTAATATCCTCTATATATTACATCAGTGAGTTTACAAGTATTTTGTTCTAAGGCAACATCATACCATGTTCCCACAACGTTATTTCTTCATAAACATTTTTAAGTTAAAAAATACTCGCATGAAAATGAAAGTGTCGGAAAATTGGTAACCGAGACCGGAAAATAGGATCGGTGGTAAATAGGATTTGTGGTGAATAAGATCAGTGTTCAATAGGATCGGTGGTCAAAAAGATCAGTGGTGAGTATGATCAGTGGTCAATAGGATCAGTGGTCAATAGGATCGATGATCAATAGGATCAGTGGTCAATAGGATCAGTGGTCAATAGGATCAGTGGTCAATAGGATCAATGGTCAATAGGATCGGTGGTCAATAGGATCAGTGGTCAATAGGATCCGTGGTCAATAGGATCGTTACTGAATAGGATCGGTGGTAAGGATCGGTGGTCAATAGAATCGATGGTAAATAGGATCGGCAGTGAAAAGGGTCTGCGACAAAATGTATCGGTGGTTTTTAGGGTCGATGATAAATAAGATCGGCGGTGGTAAATAAGATCGGCGGTGATAAATAAGGTCGGCGGTGGTAAATAAGATCGGCGGTGATAAATAAGGTCGGCGGTGGTAAATAAGATCGATGGTGATAAATAAGGTCGGCGGTGATAAATAAGATCGGCGGTGGTAAATAAGATCAGCGGTGGTAAATATACTAAATAAGATCGGCGGTGATAAATAAGATCGGTGGTAATAAATAAGATCGGCGGTGATGAATAAGGTCGGCGGTGGTAAATAAGATCGGTGGTGGTAAATAAGTCGGCAGTGGTAAATAAGTTCGATGGTGATAAATAAGATCGGCGGTGTAAATAAGATCGGCGGTGGTAAACAAGATCGGTGGTGGTAAATAGGATCGGCGGTGGTAAATAAGGTCGGCGGTGGTAAATAAGATCGGCACTGGTAAATAAGGTCGGCGGTGGTAAATAAGATCGGTCAGGTTATTGGACACTAGGAACATATTTATCTCTTACGCCTAATACATCGACGGTGATTCTTGTCCTGAATAAACGTTTCCTTATTCTATTGTACATGTGTACAATATAGAGAATACATGGTTGGTGCCGAGATAGAGAAGGTTTATCCGATGAGGCTTAGGAAGCTGTAGTGGGCAAGCCTCTGGCGAGCCCATTTTAGCTTTCGTGCCGAATCGGATAAACTTTCTCCATTTTAGCACCAACCATGCATTCGATTCATCCTGTTTTCACAAAAAATGTGTATACAACGAAATAAGTCTCAAAACTCTATTTTAAACGCACGTCATGCATCTCTTCAATAGCGTCATAACCGTTCAGCAACATGACGCGACAATTAAATAGTCCCATACGTTGGAATAAAAAATCTTAGAATACGTTGAGAATTTAAACATCCACTAAATATATCGTTGTATCATTTTGTAATTTAAAAGCACACTTTGTTTTTTAACGAGCGGACTACGGCGCGTATGAATACAAAGTGAAGAAATAAAGCAGACCACGTGATCTAGTAACAGGATAAAGTCAGGTTTATCCAGTCACTGCTTTATTAGGTCTAAAAACAATGTAGAAACAGGATAGAATGATTTATAACGTCAAGAGGAATTAAACAATGTAGTTTTATTGAGACAGATTGGTTCAGACGATGGCACGGCATTTCACATAAAATATAAAATAAAGATTTATTGCGGACTTGTATACATCCGCTGTCATTACTGGAACTCAATATTTACACAATTTTGAACCGCAAACCAAACATGTTTTTTATGGTCTTTGGATGTATTTGAACTGGTGTCGTTTAGGGGCTAGTGACTTCTTGTCAGAGACCATACTCGCTCGGTCACAGAAGCCCCTTTCCACATAAAGAGATTGATAGTAAGTTTTTAATATTCGGCCTATTTGAAGACTATTCTCACTAAATTGAATGTACATTGTAAGATTGATTATATCACTAAGTTACAAAACATACATGTGGACATTATTTCAAATCTAAAACATGTACAATACAATGTACAATACAATCGCGTTACACTCGGTAACAAAATTTGAATGGAGCATTAACACGTACATTGTATTTCATCATTTTAATTGTGTTGGTAATTGCATTACTATATCTAACTGTAGTATGCTTCCATCACGATTTGCCAATTAACGTTGATAAATAGGTCAGCAACGAATCCAAACCTCTTTGATTCGGATTCAATCGAATCCCATTGGTGAATATCAAACAGCTCGGATCGGGTCTTGGTGTAATATTAGCTTTTAGTTTTAGTTAAATATTTGTATTCATCTCTTCATTTCATAACAATATCTTCATTACAAAACGAACAATACATTGTCAAGCCCCTTGGACATATCATTTGTAAATGAAAATAAATAAGCTAGCAACTAACTGTTGACTATACAACTCAAGACTACTTTATCCTTTATTCCAAACGAAAGAATCAAGGTTGAAGTAATAAATATTACATGCTTTTTGATGTGTTAATGATAAATAAAGGACACAATAAAACAAATTTGTGCACAACAAAACACTGCATAAGATTAATAGTAAATAACCTTATGTTTCAAAATAAACATGTCTGATATTAAAACTGGTAGTGTGCCAAAGTGTAAATATATAATGCATCAATTAATTTCCAGCAGTAAAAATTGGAAAATGGAAGTTTGTATCGTTCGCGACTGACAACATAGACATCAAGTTCCCTTTGAAAGAGACACAGTTTGTTTCCATTCTTGAATTCCTCGGGTCAGCATTGATGAAATGTTAACAGTGAACAACATCATCTACTAGTATATGGCCACCTGCCTATTATGTCCCAGACGTTTTCTATGGACAAACGCAGAGGAACTCCGATTGCAGCGAATCCTCAGATGGATTCGAGTATATCGGTATTTCGGGTTCCCGCTGCAGCACTGTTACTAAATGATATTAAGTATTTTACTGCTAAAATTAGTTTAAAGTCTGGCTATTTCTTCTGATGTGAATATATATACCGCATTACCATATTTGACAAAGCGTTTCTATCATAATTTACTTGTGTATCAAGCCTCATTAACATTATTGCTTAAATAATTGCCTAATTAAGTTTTAAATGTACGAGTTTATTTTTTGTTTCACGTTCACAAATATGCTGCAAATCCGTTTTGATAGCTATAAAAGATACCTGATTGGTTGGCTTCTATGACGTAAGCTTGCTATTAGTGCGGCTTTGTCGCCTTATTTATTTAATTCTACGAACGTTTAATAGGGATAGGATTGACTTTGGAATATTGTTCCTACCACTTGCAAGTACATGTGTATACATTGAAGGTATTTAGCATATATGATATCCGTATTTTAAGTCTAATTACATTAGAACACGGTTATTGTGAACTTCTGCTGACCGAAAAAACTCACTGTGTCGATGTTTCGTTATTTCCGTAACTTAAGGATGAGGAACGGGACAATTAAGGTTATTCACTGTAGTCGACTGTTCACTGTAGTCAACTGTTCACTGTAGTGGACTGTTCACTGTAGTCGGATGTTCACTGTAGTCGACTGTTGTCTGTAGTCGAATGTTCACTGTAGTCGAATGTTCACTGTAGTAGAATGTTTACTGTAGTCGAATGTTCACTGCAGTCGAACGTTCACTGTAGTCAAATGTTCACTGTAGTCGAATGTTCACTGTAGTCGAATGTTCACTGTAGTCGAATGTTCACTGTAGTCAAATGTTCACTGTAGTCGAATGTTCACTGTAGTCGAATGTTCACTGTAGTCAAATGTTCACTGTAGTCGAATGTTCACTGTAGTCGAATGTTCACTGTAGTCGAATGTTCACTGTAGTCAAATTTTCACTGTAGTCAAATGTTCACTGTAGTCGAATGTTCACTGTAGTCGAATGTTCACTGTAGTCGAATGTTCACTGTAGTCAAATGTACACTGTAGTAGAATGTACACTGTAGTCGAATGTTCACTGTAGTCGAATGTTCACTGTAGTCAAATGTTCACTGTAGTCGAATGTTCACTGTAGTCGAATGTACACTGTAGTCGAATGTTCACTGTAGTCGAATGTTCACTGTAGTCGAATGTTCACTGTAGTCAAATGTTCACTGTTGTCGAATGTTCACTGTAGTCGAATGTTCACTGTAGTCGAATGTTCACTGTAGTCAAATGTTCACTGTAGTCGAATGTTCACTGTAGTCGAATGTTCACTGTAGTCGAATGTTCACTGTAGTCAAATGTTCACTGTAGTCAAATGTTCACTGTAGTCGAATGTACACTGTAGTCGAATGTTCACTGTAGTCGAATGTTCACTGTAGTCGAATGTTCACTGTAGTCAAATGTTCACTGTTGTCGAATGTTCACTGTAGTCGAATGTTCACTGTAGTCGAATGTTCACTGTAGTCAAATGTTCACTGTAGTCGAATGTTCACTGTAGTCGAATGTTCACTGTAGTCAAATGTTCACTGTAGTCGAATGTTCACTGTAGTCGAATGTTCACTGTAGTCGAATGTTCACTGTAGTCAAATGTTCACTGTAGTCAAATGTTCACTGTAGTCGAATGTTCACTGTAGTCGAATGTTCACTGTAGTCGAATGTTCACTGTAGTCAAATGTACACTGTAGTAGAATGTACACTGTAGTCGAATGTTCACTGTAGTCGAATGTTCACTGTAGTCAAATGTTCACTGTAGTCGAATGTTCACTGTAGTCGAATGTACACTGTAGTCGAATGTTCACTGTAGTCGAATGTTCACTGTAGTCGAATGTTCACTGTAGTCAAATGTTCACTGTAGTCAAATGTTCACTGTAGTCGAATGTACACTGTAGTCGAATGTTCACTGTAGTCGAATGTTCACTGTAGTCGAATGTTCACTGTAGTCAAATGTTCACTGTAGTCGAATGTACACTGTAGTCGAATGTTCACTGTAGTCGAATGTTCACTGTAGTCGAATGTTCACTGTAGTCAAATGTTCACTGTAGTCGAATGTTCACTGTAGTCGAATGTTCACTGTAGTCAAATGTACACTGTAGTAGAATGTACACTGTAGTCGAATGTTCACTGTAGTCGAATGTTCACTGTAGTCAAATGTTCACTGTAGTCGAATATTCACTGTAGTCGAATGTACACTGTAGTCGAATGTTCACTGTCAAAATTCTCTTTAACCTTGTTTTACTGTAACCATGTCATAAGTTGAATCTTTAAAATCAAATTTATTGTTTTAGATACTCAGTGTATTGATGCTGTAGTAAAACGTAAAATATATACATGTATATATTGTATGATATTATAATCGAATGATAAAGTTTTGCTTTCCTTTTCTATGCATGTCTTTTTCGTTTTCTAACTTTAAATCAGACCGCTTCAATTTTAACATCTCTTTATATTCAGCTAATCAGATGGCTTCAATTGTAACATCTCTTTATATTCAGCAAATTAGATGGCTTCAATTTTAACATCTCTTTATATTCAGCCAACCAGACCGCTTCAATTTTAACACCTCTTTATATTCAGCCAATCAGATGGTGGCTTCAGTTTTAACATTTCTTTATATTCAGCCAATCAGATGGTGGCTTCAATTTTAGCATCTCTTTATATTCAGCCAATCAGATGGCTTCAATTTTAACATCTCTTTAAATTCAGCCAATTAGATGGCTTCAGTTTTAACATCTCTTTATATTCGGCCAATCAGATGATGGGTTTAATTTTAACATCTCTTTATATTCAGCCAATCAGATGGCTTCAATTTTAACATCCCTTTTTCTCGTATTCTGGAGAACATCTTGTTACAATATTTTAACGTATGGAATGACGAACTAAAGTTCATTTGATGTTGTCACCTGTAACACCGAAGTTTACATTTTTCATCGGCATTATGATTTATATTTACCTTCAGTTACGCCATTCATTGCGTCAAAAACCCTATGTATATAAAATTCTGGTATCAAATTATTCTTTTTTTGGTTCGTTCATTGTGAATAAATTAAATTTTAAACTTACAAACATCTAAGTACAATGCATTGATGTTGAAATAAACTTGTTGTAAGCGAATAAAATTAAAATATTAGTTTGGTTGCATTTGATGAATCTGTTATAATAAGTATTCACGCAAACAAACTAACAATGACATTATATGAAATAAGAAGCTTTTCATGACGATAAGATAATTTAAACTCAGATGTACAAAAAGAGCGGTTTTGCGTAATAATGAACTGCGTAATATACAGTAAGTTGAAGGCCATATCAAAGCAACGCACTTTATCGGCTGCGGTGAGAGATTTACGTCGTTCTGTTCAATCTTACGGCGTTGCGATGATGATCACATTTTTTATTTGACAAAATACTTTTGATCTTTTTTATGATCGGTCTAGAGATTTGATCATTACTGTAACTTCGTGTGTTAGAGTATTTACGTATGTAATAATTCAAGGTGCGACATTTGTTACAAGATAGATTGCGACACTATCGATTTTTATAAGAAACACTTTCTTGACGCAAAATTATAAAACAAAAAATCTAATTATTTCGTAATAAACACGTCTAGTGTCCCTTGTTGGCATGCGTATATATATATATTTCACAACATTTACTGTTTAGCTAAAATACAATTCTGAGACATATTGTTATAGCAAATAATTCGCCATATTGATATCTTAAAAGTTAAGAAAATAAACTTCCAAAGAAATACATCTTGAGAGTTTTCATCATTGATTTGAAATATGAAGAGATTGTGAAAACCGGTTTGAAATATCGGTATTATTATCGCAGTGGAATTAATCGAGGTTTTATTGTGTATTCCTTCGATACAGGAGAAGAATCGGTTATTATAATGAAGATCGCGATATCCGTATGTTGTTACTTCCTGGTGTTGACATTATCTATGGTTGAAGGACAGAGGCAGGATAGGTGCGACAGAGCCATTACAAGCGGATCTGCAGACTTTACTAGAAGTAAGATATATTTTGCAAACCGATTTACACCTGTAGAATACATGTACAGTAATCCCCCTGACAACAAGGCTACCTGAAAACAGGAATTTCCAGAAAACGGATGACATTCTAATTTCTACTTTTTTCGGAATTGGTCAAAAGTTCTCTGAAAACCGGAATTCTCAGAAAATCGAACTTTTGGTCCAGTCCGTAAGGGATCTGGATTTGAGGGGTTTATTGTACACATCTACATTATGTATATATTTAGTGATTCTTTGATTAATGTACGTACTAGTATACATGGTGAAAGAAATCCAAACTTGGCATATGAAAGATTCTAACAAAATTTTGAAAAATCTAATAGCAACAATAATGAAGTGTAGTGGAGACAAGGGTTGTTTCTCAATTTATTATTTTCAACAAGTTTCGACTAAATCATTAGTCTTCATTATGTTTTTGAAAAGAAGAATTGACGACATGGACAGCCATCTCACGTTGGCTGGTATGGTCAATGACTAGTTAACTTTTGGTCATTTTGTATCAACCGCAGAAATACACAATACCCACTTTTTCACTCATATCACTATACAGCAAACTAAATCCACATGGGTATTACAACCTTTCTAGAGCGACCCCATCTTGAGAAACAACCTTCCTACAACAACAACAACATGATTTCCCCACTGCACGATTTAACCATAAATTCAACCTCTCCAAAGCACCAACCTCTCAACAACAACATAATTGTGTTACTCACAAAGGGTGTTGCTTTGAAGAGGTTGCACTGATGATGCATATTTGAAGAGACAATGTTTTAAATTGTTGTTTTGCGTTTATGTAACCGACTAATTAAAAAATGATACTGAAAAATACAGAAGGTAACTTCAGCAATTTGTATGCATACTTGAATGATCCATGTTGGTTTGATTTCAGATAATACAGTACTTCGTTATGTAAAACATTCAGTTTGGCTAATGAGTTGCTTTACTAAGAAAACATATGCTTTATACATTAGGTTCAATGAACAGAAGAAGTAGCAGTGCATTGGCAAATCTTGGTACTGGTAACAGAAGACCATCAAAATGCATGTTTCTCAATGAAGTTTTAGATAGGATGGGATTAAGGTTTGTAAGAAATTAACACTGCTTACAGTCACTTCAGTCGTGGCTTGCTCGATCGCCTTTCTCTTGCAAAAAATGATATGGTTCACGTCTGTATGTACACACACTCATTTTGGTGATGTCGTTTAGTTTCCATATCGTCGACCCGACTCCGTAGTCGAGTGGCTAAGATCGCTGACTTCAAATCATCATACTCTCTCGCTGATAGAGGGTCGTGGGTTCGAGCCTTGTTATTGACCATGTCTCTTTATGTGAGAAAGTAGACAGTTGCTTACGGAGGATGTGAGTCCAGTACTGGTTCTTCTCAGGAACGATGGTTAGGTGATCTGGCTGCCCCGTATGACTCTGACTGTTGAAAAGGGGTACAAAATCAAACAAACAACAATAACGTCGTTGTCGGTACTTCCGGCTGTATCTCTCTATTATGACCATGACATGCCTTTTTGTAGCGCTAAGTGTGTTTCTTTGTTCAATTCTGATAGTAAGCTGAGAAAACTATTTCTCAGACGACGTACTGTAAAGCACGATATTTACACAATACGCATTTGATATTTCGTTTCAATACAGTATAAGTCTACTAAAGATTTGAAGTTTTGATTTATCAAATGTATTTGGTGTTACCGTCTGCATTTGAATTTATCTTTAAGACTTTACCGCATCGTTGATACAAATTAAATAAAATTGCATCCTGAAAGATAATTCAAATTGCTTTAATTTTTATACAAGGAAATAAAGTGTATTTTGGTTCACATTTATGTAATTAAGTCTTTATTTTGTCTTGTAACTTCCTTTCAATTTTACAATTACATCCCGTATGCTTGTTTAAGGCGAATTCACTAAAAAGCGCATCTTTTTTATCAAAAATTACTTATGTGTCTCTCAAACTTATAGCACAGTCGGACCTCACTTATCCGGAATCTTCCTAATCCGATTACCTTCCTAATCCAAACTTACAAAGATTTTTAGTCCGAACAAGTTCGGATTAGAATATTGAAACAGATTCAAGTTTTCAAGATGTTGTTATAAAAGTTAATCGTTAACAAAAAATGAGCAATGACTAATGAGACTAAAGCATGACATTATAAGATCATTATTCATTTGTGTATGATAAACATCTGATGCGTAACAACATTCGAATGATTTTGTTTCAACATATCTTAAGCATGACCTTGAATGTCATTTCCCAAATTAAAGTTTTCACAGTAAATGTGGGGAGTTAGTTACTCCAGAAATCACTGAGGACTTAAATATTTTGTTCAATTCCAGGATTGATAATAATCAAAACTGAACGCAACAAAATTTACCAAACAACATCATTTATCGGTTTTAGTATGTACATAATTATACTTGTTTGCACCAACAAAGTTTTAATTAATATATTTTATCACATTTAGCGGTGAATGTGGGCCAGCCATTAGAGATATTTGTCCAGCCACTCGCCGAGTCACCCGTCCAGCACCTCGTCGCCAAGCCTTTGATACTGCAGCGGCTGTAGCCCCCTTTGACGCCGCTTCGATTCCATCACCTGGGATACCTTCGGATTGTCCCCAGGAAACGATACTTTGCGATGTGACTGCCGAGTATCGTACCATAGACGGAAGCTGCAACAACTTGGCGAATCCACGCTGGGGAAGGTCTGGAACTCCTCAAATACGTTTACTGCCTGATGCTTATGATGACGGTATTTTCATTTGTTTTCTGGGGTTTAAATCGAAAATTATTAAAGCAGTATTTATCTTAATATAATCTGAATGCTGACTCTATTTGTTTTAATCGCCCGATAATTGAAGTCGTCCTTGCATAACCATACCTAACTACACTTTTGGTCAAAAGTGAGTTAGGACCTATTTTACCTGATTAACTCCCCTCTAGCCATGTATTCTCCAGTTAAAAATGGTATTTTTTTCAATGCAAGACTGAACCTAACTCATAATTGGACTTTTCTTGCACACACTTAACTCATTTGATGTTGTGAAAACCGTTTACACGCATGACTTATCAAGTTATGTTTTTTTTCGCACTTTTTAGCAATAATTTGATTAGACTTCAAGCTATCATATATTTTTCATGTTTAACTAATATTTAGTTTAAAAAAGTATGCCCATCGGCTCCACGATTCCACGTAAAGACGTTTATATGACGTAGTAATGCATATATACTATACTCACTCGAAAAAGAAAGCACTTGGTTCGAAGGACACTTTTGTATTATTATAGAAGTAAAATATTAGCTTTGATATCAAAATATACAAACTGTATTAGCTATACGATGTTTTACTTTTGATTGAAACTTGATTATTATCAGAAAATAGTTATACGTTCAATTAATTATACGTTTTGAGTTTATGTGTTGATATTATGTTTTCTATAAAGAGCACGCTTTCTTTTTCGTGTTAGTATATCATAAGATAAATAGATTACACAGTACATTTTTGTATATCTCTTTTATAAGCAGCCGCGAACATTTGTCCGCCAGGTAAAAAAAACACACCAGAGTTAACTGATCGCATAAAATAAATATCAAAGATGATAATAAAAATTGTTCGAAACATCTTATAAGAAATCGCATGCGAATATTTTCTTATTTCACGCCGTAAATTCTAATGCATTTATGCAGGTAATTACTAAATGTTTTTATTTTTCTACTTTGTCGTTCTTTTGAATCAACAACAAGATACCAACATGCATGCCTAATGATTACGATGAACAAATATTGAAAAAAATATTCTTTGTTTTCTATTAATCCAATCGATCATTCTCGCCTCGTTGAAGTATGAATAGCAATAACTTCATTTATTATATAAACATTTTGTCTTTATAAAACATTTACCTCATTGCAGATGAAATGGTTGTCCACGGATCCGTTCTATATTTCTCTCTTTCTCTCTTTCTCTCTCTCTCTCTCTCTCTCTCTCTCTCTTAAAATACAGAATATTTTAATTAAGCCTAATGGGTCTGAAGCCGGAGATATATATATCCTGATTTGATACACGTGTATAATAGTAAACCCAAGTCGATTAGATTTCCCCCAATATATATCAATGATAAATCTGAATTGTGTAATCCGAATACTATGGCTTATCCGAAGTGATATACAGGTCTCCGATATCATTCTAATGCGTATTTTGACACCAATGTTATCCGAAACCGATAACTAACTCTGACCAACCAGACGTGTCCCTTGAAGTCTTTCGAGGATTTTCTGAATATTAATTGCTTATTTGTGGAAATTCTTCAAACCGCATAATTATATTTTGTGTAGGTAAATTCAAGTACTTTTTATCCCAATTACTCACATGTAATAATTTGGATTTCAAAGACGTCCGTTTTTTTTAATTTAGGTCTGGGATCATCGAAGACTAGGTCATGTGATGGTGGTACATTGCCCAGCGCTCGTAAAGTTAGCAATTTGATTCATTCAGCAGGCAAACGTATTAAGTTTGAACCATATCTGAGTCTATTAGTAATGCAAATCGGACAGTTATTTATTCATGATTCGGTTGTGACGCATCAATTCACTCGTAAGTATGACGTCACCGTTTGGACACTTGTTTATTTTGACCCATGATATTTTTTCTCCTTAAATATTGTTATTGTTCACGCATTGCCTAATGGATTAAAATCAATTTTGCAGTTCAGAAAACAAAAACATTAAATGGACTAAAATTCGGAATTTATAATGTATAAAGATAAACTTATTCATAATGCATTCTAAAGCAATATAAAATAATTTAAGACATTTAGTGGTAGGTTCGACTATAATTATCGAGGATAAACTTTTATTAAATTTCAATGATCCGGATTGATCTTGACGAAATATCCGAAATAATATTTATCCGAAAATAGGAACGGTTCTAGAATGTTTCGTGTTTTCGTGATGTATGATCTTGACTTTTCTATCATAGGTGATGACGGGAGTGCACTAGAGTGTTGTTCAATTGAAGACAGAAATAAGTGAGCAAAGTATTTTACAGGCCTATAGAGTTTAAATATGCATTTTTCTGGTAGCGTGTAGTCATAAAATGTCCCTCTACTATTCCGGATTTTTTTATTGAAAGATTTTGTCTTCTATAGAATTGTGATACACTTTGAAGGTGTATATTGTACGAGCAAAATAGATAAGAAAATGAAATAGTTTGACCACTCAAGTGTAAACAAAGGAATGTCTCATGATCGAGTTTAAAGTTAGATGAAATGTCGAAAACCAGTCTTTTTCTGAGCTATATATATATATTCTATTGCTGATTCATCATTCCATTGCAGTCCTAACTGCGATCCAATCACGATACCACAAGATGATACATTCTTTACTCCTAACTCCTGTATGAATTTCGCCAGATCGAAAGCTGTGAGGAATTGTTCTTGTAAGTAATACCATCAGGGCGCTCCATAGAATTCAAAAGTTGGGGGTCAAAATGACCCTTAGCTGATAGAAATGTAAAGAGTCAACATAATTTTCTACTAAAGTAATAGTAAATTTGACCCTTTGGTTCCAATTCTCAAGAGTCAAAAACCTTATTTTTCAAATTTCAAGAGTCAAAATGCCATTTCAAGAGTCAAAGGAGAGCCCTGACCATACCCATAAAATACACCGTTGAGCCTCGACATCTCTATACCTGATGCTAATAACCTAAAAGTTGTATGACTGGAACTAGCTATATGATATTACAATGATAATATCACACTAACACGTCTGCTTAATGATTCTTTATTCCATATGAAACGTTTCGGTTGTATCATAGACTGTATCAGTGACAATAAAAATACAAATAATTTTTTACGAACTAGCTGTAAGACTCTTTGTTGACATCTATCTTACTACAATGTAATAAATATACGTATATAGGCCATCGTTGGCTTCTCCTTGTATAATTGTGCCAAGTCATAATCATAATTGAAACATTGAAAACAGTTTATACATTCATGTATAACATCGCATACATCTTTCTCGGTAAACAGGCCAGTTAAACTTAGCCATGTGTAACTGCTTGAACTCGAGATCCAATCTCTACCCAGAGTTGTCGTTCCCGCTACGCTCACGTGGATTGGAAAGGAACGACAACTCTGGATAGAGATTGCTCGAGATCTTGCGTTCCAACAAAATCTCAAACTTACTCACATGTAAATACTTCTTCACAAGAATTACACCTAACTTTATTCCGCTGGTACTATTATTAGAATATTGGTGATGCTTATACAGGAAAATGTGAAAATATTTTATTCAAGTTTTATATTTCAAATTTTATGAACAGCCATTAGACAACAGGTTAACGACCAGACTGCGCCCATTGATTTATCTATTGTTTATGGGGCAACTGATGAGGAAGCAACAAAACTTCGTACATTTACTGGTGGTGAGTACTTAGATATACCTGATGGTTTATAATATATATTACCATGGAATCTCCACGTAGAAGAATTATGCTCTCTGATTAGTAACCAAAATACCAACCCTACTGTTGAACCAGAAAAAATCCTATGTAAAGAAGCTGTTTAGTACGCTTACGGGAGGCTAGTTGTTTTACCCAGGTGTAAGCGTATGCAATCGGAACACCTCGGCATCTGTCTGAAGAAAAGTGCGTCTTTCTCAGTTACGCAAATGCCCGAGTAGTTACGATTGAAGCCGGTCGTGTTTTCCTCCTTTAGTCTTGGCACTTAGTGCAACGTTGACCCCTTTAGAAAATATATGCTGCCATTAAAATGAATGAGATGAATAAAATGTTTTTAAATGTGAGAAGAAAAGGATTGTTATAATGAGATGGTGGCAAACTAAAGTTGAACTGTAACTGTACCATATAAGTACAGTACAACCTTTCCAGAGGGGCCCTCTCCAGAGCGGCCCTTTCTTGAGCAATAACCTCCATGCAACAAAAGCATGACTTTTTCCCACTGCACCATTTAACTATTAATTTAACTTCTGTAGAGCAACAACCTCTCAACAACAATATAATTATACTACTCCCAAAGGGTGTTATTTTGGACAGGTTGTACTGTAATAGAATGTAATATATGTAAAATTCACTTTATCAAGGGAATGGTAAATCTGCATTTTATAAGACTTAAGTAATATTTATCATATTAAATTGATTTTGACTACTTGGTGGATTTTCTATTATGTACGTCATTTGTGAAGATTGCAATATAAAATGTTGTTATTATGTGTGTTACAGGGCAACTTAAGCACGTCAAAAGAAAACTACCCCTTGACCCAACAGACTCAACATGTTTTCTATCAAGACCGTTTGATCCGGAAAACTATTACTGTCCAGTGGCAGGTAATCCATTTATTGTTTACTAGTATATGACATGTATAAACACAAGATCGGTGAGAGGAAATAATTCATCACATTTAAGCATACGGCTTGCTCAATATGATTTGTAAAATTTTAAATGTTTTGGTTTGTCACCGTACTCGTATTTCGATCATGTTCGCCTGACAATTTACGAAATGTGGAATCGTGTACTACTTGCAGGTATATGCCTAAAGTTTAAAACAACTGACTTCAATCCGATAGTGTATCTTTTTTCGAGTTTAGATAAGTTTCATAGGCGCGAAAACGAAGTCGGTGATCATGTTTTTTTTTGTTTTTTTTTAAGTTTTTTTTCTTCAAATTGTTTAAAGAATCCGTTCTGCGTTTTAAAAAAATCATCGGTCCGTTTATTTCAGTATTGACGCGACTGGAAGAAAAAATGTCTCATTTTTTGGCATTGTAGATTGTTGTATTTTTTGGATTTGGAAATGATGCAGCATTGCAGTTATGTAAATTGCGTAACTTTATATGCAAAATTATTGGAGCAATACAGGAATTAACGCGAAAATCTTCGAAAAACATACCCACGCCAGGTGGCACTTTTTGAGCGGTTTCTAAGAAAATATCATTTGAATATATTATTTCTACTTTAGCCAATACCTTAAAGCCCTATAAGCTTTATATGCTGTTGAAAAATATATGCAAACACATTTAATTGTTGATATTATCCCAAGATAATTATTACCGACGAAACAAGCCCCTTTTCGTCTGAAAACACTCATTTCACTGTGATTTTTGCTTAATATGTAGAGCGCATGACGTCACTTTAATACGCGTGCATAGCATGACTGCGGGAAAACTCAGGTGTTCTATAAATAGTATTTATTTCAATGATATTGAAAAAAAAAACGATAGTGGTTTCGGAAACATTTTTTCTTGTTATAAAGTATGCACGGGAGGAAAACGCCCCGGATTCCTCTGTTATAGAACAAACAGAAACTATTGGGACCAATACATGTATAAGCTTATGGGACTTTAAAGAATTTCATGCAAAAGTTCTTTTTTGTGCGTTGGCTTCTACAAAATGACAATTTTTCGGACAATAGAATCACAACAAAAAGGCATAGTCAAGTCAAGTCAAATATTTTATTGGCTTTTAACTTTAACAGTTCATCGCCAAATGAATTAAATTATTTACATTTACATTGGCGGTACAATGATCTTATAAATAATGATAATACATGTACAATAAAAAGCATATATACTTGATTATGTGAAAAAAGCAATATCATATACAATTGATGTTAATAACATGAATGAATGTAATTATACTAAATATATACTATAATGTTGTTATGAGTAAAATAGTCATAAAGTTCTACAAATTTGTAGTTTTTCTTTCTAACATGAGTTTTCAGTTTAAGAATAAAAAAGAAAAAAATATCTTGCTTGTGTTAAGAAGGAATCCCTTGATAACGTGGCAAAATGAATGAAAGATGCAAGTTTAATTACTTTTATATTACTTCTCAAATTCATCAATGATCTAAACTTCTGACGAAGAGCTCATGAAATATGAAAAGGGGATGTTAGATTAGCTTTTTTCTTTTTTCAATATATCAGCATAGAAAAATATGTAATGTATTTTTTGTTTCATAAGCTTCAAATACATCTATGGACTAACTAAGCCAGTAACAACGTTAATTTTGGTATAGTGCGATTTTATTAAACTGTCAAAGCTGAATAATTACACGGTCGCTGAATGCGATTATTTTTTGCTTCGTACCACAGTCGATACTTTTCGTTTATTTTACCGTTAGGGAATGTCTCATTCCACATGTTTATATAGTAAAACGAAGATTATCGTATCACTTACTGTCCAATTAGGATAATGTGATAGTGACGTTTCATTTTATGTGTACACAAAAATTTACATCCATTGTCTGAACAGGTAAAATGGGGTTATAAGAAACAAATATAGTATTATAATTTAGCAATGATATTGTAGATGTCTGGTTGGCGCAGTTGGTAAAGCCTTTAGAATTGGTCAGGGGCTAAAATTTTATCGCGAGTTCGAACCTCACCGGTTGTCTCTTTTTTCGTTTTCTTTTTCAACTTTTTGCAAATGAATTGTAGTTTCGTTATAATATTTAGTAGTAAATTGTAAAGAAAAAGAATGCATAATATATAATTGTCCTGTGTAACGCAGTGTGTAGTGCAAAAGTACATGAAGTATTAGTACCGCGCACAGGTATTTCGTGCAAACTTATCTGAATGTCAACTAGCTAAATATGGCTGAAAATAGGTGGACTTTTAATGGCGAACCAATGGTAATTACCAAAATTACAACAAAATGTCTAAGACTATTTTCCATCATGTTTATTACATGTAAAACTATTTTCAAAAAAGATATGCCAAACGATAAAAATGATGATAATAATATGAACACTAGATCTAGTATATTCCTTACAAACAAAAAAAAAAAGACGAAAAAATTGACGATTTTTTAAAAAAGATATATAGCAATAGAAAATAATTTGGGAAGAAGTACCAAGTCGCGGTCTCACACAGTTCTTTTCACATCAATAGATTATCGTCAGTCACCATCGTTACCAACTGCGCTACGCCGACACTTGATGTATTTATTGAAATTTATAAATAATGTAGTCAGCTATATGTCCAATGATAATTTGACAACGGTTTTACACCGTAAAAATGGACTCGACCACCGCGTCACTATACAATTATCCTAACTGAGCAGTATAATATACGAAATTAATCTAAGTTAAAAAGAAATGGAAGCATTGACCGTGATATAATGCGACTTTGGCAGTTTAATAAAATCGCACTATACCGATGAATTCGGTAAGTTATTGGCTGAAAATACGACTTACTTCGAACTCGTGGGCGCCGCCATTTTTCTAGACCCTGTGGGAACCAATGGGGTTTGTCACGAAAAAGTTATTTTTAAATCCATGTAACTTCTATGTTATTGCAATGCAGTACAAACTATTTAACTCATATATAGTGCAACGGTGTGGGCAACTCAACACGCTAACAGAAAATGTATACTTTTACTACCTTAAAAGATATTTTAAACTCGCTTTTGAAGATTTTTCACTCGAAAAATGGTCGAATTTTACAAAAAGACACAGTCGTTAAACCGCAGTTATATCGGATCAATATGTAAATATAATTATATAATAATTGCATTACTATGTATAGACAGTGATCAGTAGGTGGCTGAAATGACAGTTTGAATAATGAGCATGTATATTCACAGTATATGTATGTAAATATGACAAATGTATAAATGTGGGAATATACAAATGTATATAAAATAACGGCACGTCCGTCGGTCGACGAGTTCATGCGCTATTATCAAATAACATTTAGAGTTGTTCTGTTTTGTTGTAAAGCTATTGGAGGTTTGATGCCAATGAAATTGTTGGTTAATATTGGTAGATTACGATACACTTTGATTGTGTTCTAGTGAGCGCACGCAGACCGAATCTATATTCTTAATAGATGGACATTCTGGTGTAAATCATCAATTAAACAATCAAATGTAATTGACATTGTTATCATAAGTCTTTGCTTATTCTCTCGCTATCTTGTTTCAGGTGATGCTCGTGTCATTGAGCACCCAGGTCTTGCATCGGCGCACACGCTACTCATGAGGGAGCATAATCGACTAGCCACTGGTTTGGCAATTTTAAATCCTCATTGGAATGACGAAAAGTTGTACCAAGAAGCCAGGAAAATAAATATTGCAATGTGGCAGAACATTGTGTATTCGGAGTTTCTTCCGTCCATTCTTGGAAACGATGTTTTGTCTTATTATGACCTACATGTACCGGTGTGTAGAATCTTTAATTCATGGCTGCTCTGAATACAAACGGTCAGAATACCACATTGACTGCCCATAGTAACATATTGACTGCTCAGAATAACATACTGACTGCTCAGAATAACATATTGACTGCTCAAAACAACATATTGACTGCTCAGAATATCACATTGACTATCCAGAATAACTTATTGACTGCTCAGAACAACATATTGACTGCTCAGAATAACATACTGACTGCTCAGAGTAACATATTGACTGCTCAGAGTAACATATTGAATGCTCAGAACAACATATTGACTGCTCAGAACAACATACTGACTGCTCAGAATAACATACTGACTGCTCAGAATAACATACTGACTGCTCAGAGTAACATATTGACTGCTCAGAGTAACATATTGAATGCTCAGAACAACATATTGACTGCTCAGAACAACATACTGACTGCTCAGAATAACATACTGACTGCTCAGAATAACATACTGACTGCTCAGAGTAACATATTGACTGCTCAGAGTAACATACTGACTGCTCAGAACAACATATTGACTGCTCAGAATAACATACTGACTGCTCAGAGTAACATACTGACTGCTCAGAGTAACATATTGAATGCTCAGAACAACATATTGACTGCTCAGAACAACATACTGACTGCTCAGAATAACATACTGACTGCTCAGAATAACATTCTGACTGCTCAGAGTAACATATTGACTGCTCAGAGTAACATATTGAATGCTCAGAACAACATATTGACTGCTCAGAACAACATACTGACTGCTCAGAATAACATACTGACTGCTCAGAATAACATACTGACTGCTCAGAGTAACATATTGAATGCTCAGAACAACATACTGACTGCTCAGAACAACAAATTGACTGCTCAGAATAACATACTGACTGCTCAGAATAACATACTGACTGCTCAGAGTAACATATTGAATGCTCAGAACAACATATTGACTGCTCAGAATAACATACTGACTGCTCAGAATAACATACTGACTGCTCAGAATAACATACTGACTGCTCAGAATAACATACTGACTGCTCAGAGTAACATATTGAATGCTCAGAACAACATACTGACTGCTCAGAATAACATACTGACTGCTCAGATTAACATATTGACTGCTCAGAATAACATACTGACTGCTCAGAATAACATACTGACTGCTCAGAATAACATACTGACTGCTCAGAGTAACATATTGAATGCTCAGAACAACATACTGACTGCTCAGAATAACATACTGACTGCTCAGAATAACATACTGACTGCTCAGAGTAACATATTGAATGCTCAGAACAACATACTGACTGCTCAGAATAACATACTGACTGCTCAGAATAACATACTGACTGCTCAGAGTAACATATTGAATGCTCAGAACAACATATTGACTGCTCAGAATAACATATTGACTATCCAGAACAACATACTGACTGCTCAGAACAACATATTGACTGGTCAGAATAACATACTGACTGCTCAGAGTAACATATTGAATGCTCAGAACAACATACTGACTGCTCAGAATAACATATTGACTGCTCAGAACAACATACTGACTGCTCAGAATAACATATTGACTGCTCAGAACAACATACTGACTGCTCAGAATAACATATTGACTGCTCAGAATAGCATATTGAATGCTCAGAGTAACATACTGACTGCTCAGAATAACATATTGACTGCTCAGAACAACATACTGACTGCTCAGAATAACATACTGACTGCTCAGAACAACATATTGACTGCTCAGAATAACATACTGACAGCTCAGAGTAACATATTGAATGCTCAGAACAACATACTGACTGCTCAGAATAACATACTGACTGCTCAGAATAACATACTGACTGCTCAGAATAACATATTGACTGCTCAGAATAACATATTGAATGCTCAGAACAACACATTGACTGCTCAGAACAACATATTGACTGCTCAGAACAACATATTGACTGCTCAGAATAACATACTGACTGCTCAGAGTAACATATTGAATGCTCAGAACAACATATTGACTCCTCAGAATATCACATTGACTATCCAGAATAACATATTGAATGCTCAGAACAACACATTGACTGCTCAGAATAACATACTGACTGCTCAGAACAACATATTGACTGCTCAGAATAACATACTGACTGCTCAGAGTAACATATTGAATGCTCAGAGTAACATATTGAATGCTCAGAATAACTTATTGACTGCTCAGAACAACATATTGACTGCTCAGAATAACATACTGACTGCTCAGAGTAACATATTGAATGCTCAGAGTAACATATTGACTGCTCAGAACAACATATTGACTGCTCAGAATAACATATTGACTGCTCAGAGTAACATATTGAATGCTCAGAATAACATATTGACTGCTTAGAATAACATATTGACTGCTCAGAATAACATACTGACTGCTCAGAGTAACATATTGAATGCTCAGAGTAACATATTGACTGCTCAGAATAACATATTGAATGCTCAGAATAACATACTGACTGCTCAGAGTAACATATTGAATGCTCAGAATAACATATTGACTGCTTAGAATAACATATTGACTGCTCAGAGTAACATATTGAATGCTCAGAATAACATATTGACTGCTTAGAATAACATATTGACTGTTTAGAATAACATATTGACTGTTCAGAGTTACATATTGAATGCTCAGAATAACATATTGACTGCTTAGAATAACATATTGACTGCTTAGAATAACATATTGACTGTTTAGAATAACATATTGACTGTTCAGAGTAACATATTGAATGCTCAGAATAACATATTGACTGCTTAGAATAACATATTGACTGTTTAGAATAACATACTGACTGTTTAGAATAACATATTGACTGTTTAGAATAACATACTGACTGTTTAGAATAACATATTGACTGTTTAGAATAACATACTGACTGTTTAGAATAACATATTGACTGTTTAGAATAACATACTGACTGTTTAGAATAACATATTGACTGTTCAGAGTAACATATTGAATGCTCAGAATAACATATTGACTGCTTAGAATAACATACTGACTGCTTAGAATAACATATTGACTGTTTAGAATAACATATTACATATTGACTGCTTAGAATAACATATTGACTGTTTAGAATAACATATTGACTGCTAAGAGTAACATATTGAATGCTCAGAATAACTTATTGACTGCTTAGAATAACTTATTGACTGCTCAGAGTAACATATTGAATGCTCAGAATAACATATTGACTGCTCAGAGTAACATATTGACTGCTCAGAATAACATATTGACTGCTCAGAGTAACATATTGACTGCTCAGAATAATATATTGACTGCTCAGAGTAACATATTGACTGCTCAGAATAACATACTGACTGCTCAGAGTAACATATTGAATGCTCAGAATAACTTATTGACTGCTAAGAGTAACATATTGACTGCTCAGAATAACATACTGACTGCTCAGAGTAACATATTGACTGCTCAGAATACCACATTGACTGCCCATAGTAACATATTGACTGCTCAGAGTAACATATTGACTGCTCAGAGTAACATATTGACTATTCAGAATAACTTATTGACTGCTCAGAACAAAATATTGACTGCTCAGAATAACATACTGACTGCTCAGAGTAACATATTGACTGCTCAGAATAACTTATTGACTGCTCAGAGTAACATATTGACTGCTCAGAGTAACATATTGACTGCTCAGAGTAACATATTGACTGCTCAGAATAACATATTGACTGCTCAGAGTAACATATTGACTGCTCAGAGTAACATATTGACTGCTCAGAGTAACATATTGACTGATCAGAGTAACATATTGACTGCTCAGAGTAACATATTGACTGCTCAGAGTAACATATTGACTGCTCAGAGTAACATATTGACTGCTCAGAATAACATATTGACTGCTCAGAGTAACATATTGACTGCTCAGAGTAACATATTGAATGCTCAGAGTAACATATTGAATGCTCAGAGTAACATATTGACTGCTCAGAGTAACATATAGACTGCTCAGAATAACTTATTGACTGCTCAGAGTAACATATTGAATGCTCAGAGTAACATATTGAATGCTCAGAGTAACATATTGAATGCTCAGAATAACTTATTGATCCCTCAGTATAACACATAATTGTGACACGCAAGACCAAACGCAATTTTCATTGATTTATATGAGTAAATCATACACATTAACAATAAATCCGTCAAATTGAAAGCTGAAGTGTTCGCCATGAGCGTAACACCGCGGGTCTGTTTTTCCAAGTAATATAAATGTTTGTTCCTGTTTTCTTGTATTCTTTTTTCGACTTATCAATGAATTTAAAACCAACGACCCGTCCGTTTATTAGAATAAAATCGATGAATAGTAAAATATAGTATATCAATGTGTTTGTCGTTCTAGAAAGTTGGATATAACGAAAAGTATGATGCTCGAGTCGATCTTTCTATTTCGAACCCATTCGCTGCGGCTGTGTTCAGATTCGGACACACTTTAGTTCATGATGTTATTGGGCGGATTAATTCCAACCATGCCCAAGTAGGAACTCCAAGGCCACTTGAACGTGAATTCTTTGAACCAGCGATGTACCACGCCGTCAATGGCTCTGGGCTTGAGGATATTCTGCGTTGGACAACATCGACTGCTTGTCCTTTCGCAGACAGGTTAGTTAACCTTTAGAAATCTGATAGATTTGGCATGCCGATAATAGGTCAAGAGTTCGTTATATACTGCTATACTTATACAAAAGGGTTCAATGGTTTATGTTCTCTAATTAGCTATTTACCGCCGAGACAGCGAACGAAAAGGAATTACTAGTATGTAATGCATTTATTATGTTATGCCCCATTTCGAAGAAAAGGGGTTATTACTTTGCACGTGTCCGTCCGTCCGTAACTAAACCTTGTTCGACCATTAACTAGAACGATTTGGCCTAAGTTCCTTGACAGGTTGGTCATCACATGCAGATGTCCCCTAATGATTTTGAGTTCAGTACGTCCAAGATCAGGGTTACAGTGACATTCAGCACAAAAACCTCATCCGACCAATGACTAGAGAACGATTTTGGCCTAAGGTCCTCAGACTTGGTTTGGAGGTTGGTCATTGCATATAGATGATCTCTATTGATTTAATTGGTCAAAGGTCAAGGTCTTACTATCCAGTTTGCCTTTAGTGGGCATCCGTGTTTCACAAACACTTCTTGTATATAAGTGACTAGACTTCAGATTATTAATTTATTTCCCAAATAAGGAAATCGTAATAAAAGTAAATTTAATGTGTATTATGGATGTACATATTGATACTTACCATGCAGGGCTCACGCTGGCCAGCGCCAAATGCGCAAAGAAAATAATTTGACTCATTTTTTCCCATTTGGCACATACGTTTGTCTTATGTTATTAGGTATCAATTAGTGGTGGGCCGATGTATCGAAATGTCGATGCATTGTGATTCCGAGTGTCCCGATAGTATGCATTTACAAGTTAACCTCTGTGGTTTTTGAAATCTAGGCAATAACTGAGGCAATAGTATCGCAATAGTTTCCAGCAATATTTGATAGTATCGCAGTGGTACTTTCAGCAATAGCAATAGTATCGCAATAGTCAAAACTGAACCCAATAGTCACCCTTTGTATGCATTTTGTATTTTGTATCAGATATAACGAGATGCCTATCATACAATGTGTAGTAGAGCAATGCACAAGGGTAGTATACAATGCGTTGTCTAGTTCTGTACAACCTCTCCAGAGCGACTTTCTCTAAAGCAACAACCTCCCTTCAACAACAGCGTGACTTTTTTCCGAGCGCACGATTAAACTATTAATTTAATCTCTCTAAAACAACAACCTCTCACATTTTACTATTCCAAAAGGGTGTTGTCTTGGAGAGGTTGCACTGTACATGATTTATAGTCATCAAACTGCATGCTTGTATCTATTGTCGTTAACTAGTATTTGTATGAACGAAGCAGTAACTATATTGAGTTACTTACCTTTTCTAATTTATTTTGTTGACTCTCATTCAAGCAACGACACTGACCACAGTGAATACGTTATCTTAATAAAGGTATTAGATGTATAATGCATTACCTCCATTCTGAAGAGTGCTCAAGTTCATGAATTTTATGTACAATTGATAATTTCCTTGCGGGTCATGGGTTCAAACCCCACTGGGACCATATTTTTTTCTCTTTTTTTAGTTTTTATGTAATGTTTTGTACTTTAAACATGAATTTATACAGTAATATGTAGGAAAATATTCATTCCAAAATATTTTGTTTAGATTATAGGAATTTATACATTGTTAATTAACGAAAATCAAGTAACCATGGATTTCTTGCACACATCTTTTCAAAACCGGATTGTAAAACTTTTCAAAATTTGCTATAGACACTATACGCACATAGTAGTTAATTTTGAGAAAATTTCAGGTGTTGCCCCGCTTTAGTTTTTATCTTAGTGATATTTATCAATTTGTTACTGTTTGGTAATAGGCAAAATATTGACTAAATCTTAATGGGGCGGGGTTACATTTTTCATTTTTTCTTCAACATAGTAGTTCCAAACATCATATTTATACATTGGATTGACTAAATATTGGTTTCCCTTAGATTTAAACACATTTTTGTATTTATTGTGTCATCTGTTATAGAAGTAGATCGATTTTCATACAGGTGTCTTCGATAGATTTTAAGGTACTATTTTACGTTGGGGGGTAGAGGAACAAAATGGTTGTAACTCTCTTAACGGACGGTAAAAGTTTTTAAAATTCACCTGTGAGTGTCTTAATGGATATACAAAAGAATGACAATATTCAAAATGCAATCCACAACACTTCATATTATACATCTAATACCTTAAACAATAAATAAAAGATGAAAAAGAAACGAAACGTTTCGTTATTAATTGTATTGCAGAAACGTGGAAGACCTTAATGTATTATACGGATATATTTTCAGTAAAGTACAAGATTCCGTTCGTCAAAAGCTTTTCATAGACGCTGAAGGCAAGTCGCTTGATTTGGTATCTTTAAATATTCACCGGTATGTATATTGTGCCTACATATAGCAGAACATTGATAAACATGCTTATTGGACTTATTTGTCTCACTATTACTTACTTTCACGTTGTTTTCATTGTTTTAATAATGAGCAAGGAGGAGGAAATATGAGCTGAGTTAAAGTAAAATTCTAAGTTAAGCCTGTGTTACATTAATTACCGATACACATGAAGTACAATCTTATTTTATTCATGTAATTATCATTTCTGTTTCCGCGGGGGTATGTGTCAGACGCGGTAACGGAAATAATGTGGTTTAAACTCTCTATATATCTTGGCTACAAACCGTTTCAAGGCGGTATCCTTGAGTTTAGTCCTCAAATGAGTTGGTTGTCTTTTGTATTGGTGGGGTATGAGGAAAGTTGTACCTTTGGGTGGGAGGGTTGTGACTTTTTTGTGTAAGGTTCATTTTTTTATTAATTTTATATAGAGCAATCAACACATAACGACCTATTACATATCAAACCACTTAATTAAACAATCACCTAGTTTCAGACAGTGTTTCTATATTTCAATTGTACTAGTATTTCAAATTGACCGCCTCAGTCCAAACAATGGGCGAGATTCTACAATAAATACAATAGTGTTATTTTATATAATACCAAAGAATTAAAAAAGACGAATCTTTAATAAATAATAACTTCAAAAAACGTTTGAACACTTCAGTGGGAGAGACCATGGTTTACCAGGATACACAGAATATCGTAAATGGTGTAGGCTCAGTACTGTGACACACTTCGGCACTGGACGAGGAGGACTAAGAGATCATACACCTCGAATGGCCAGAAAACTGCAGAATTTATACGCGTAAGTTTGGTGTCATAAGTGAGTAAAGCGTAAAAAAGATGCAATCAACCCAGGGCCTGTCTAAGTAATGTACAATTGTATATGAAGAGTACAGGTTTGTTTCACTAATGTTAAATGTTTGTGAATAATAGCAGATATGAGCCGTTTTTAAGATGAATCATTTTGTTTCTATTGAGTAACTTTATCATGTTCACTTACTCGACCGTGTCTTCAGTCGACATGTTGATAGCATACTTGCTGTCGGTGATTCCCATCTCAACATATCCGCTTGTCCGCCAAATTAAGAAAATTTATCGATTATTCGAATTGCGAAGAACACATTAATTATATGATCAATTTCACAAAAAGTTCCATTCGCTTGAATTGATCTGATGTTTATTAGGAATTTTAGTGACCACATACTCTACACAGGAAAGGACACTCCAGATGATTTACCTAGGATACCTTCGCAGAATTCTGGGTATCTCGTGACCAAACAAGGTGAACAAAAACGCTGACCCCTCAAAATCAGGTGTCACCAACATGAACACACTCTTACGACAACGGCTACTCCGTCGTTGCCCGTGCCATGTTCATTGTATGGATGAACCGCGCATTCTAAATCACCTCCTGTATGGAGAACGTGTGGCCGTCACTATGTGCATGGGCCATCAACGCCTGCGCTGCAATCATATTTGCAGGTCGGCGAGATAGCCATTCATGACAAAAGCCTAGAAAAAAGCGCCAAAAGGAGTGCCAGTCAAAATTAGGCCAAAGATGAGCCACAAGAGGTATTTGTCTTCACATTCCAAGGCTGCAATAGAAAATGTGGATCCAAAATCGGCATCAACAATCACACAAGACGGCGCGGCTTCTCAACCACCTTTCAATGCGTCTCTCGACTGACGGATACCAACAATGTGTACCTACATCTTATGTTGCTGATTCCTTTCTACCTGACATTGTCAGGTTCCCGGTCTGACTATGTCTGTAGTGAATTTAGTTTATCCACACCAAGCGTGTTTTTCGACGTCAACTCTGGATTTACGATAATTAAATGATATGGCAAGGTTACATCAAACCCTTCGTCATTTAGATGTCATTGTAAAACTGAATTATCAAAAGCATATTATCCAATGTAATCCATATAGTACTGTTATCATATGTTCTAACGACGTACCCTGGATAAAGATTTGTGTTTGTTTATTTCGAGTTGTACGCCCCTTTTCAACAGTCTGAGTCATGTTAGGTGGACAGTTCACATAACCATCGTTCCTAGGAAGAACCAGTACTAGACTCCCATCATCCGTAAGCAACTGCCTACTTTCTCACATACAGAGACATGGCCGGTAGCTAGGCTCGAACCCATAACCCTATATCAGTGAGAGGTTGCAGTGATTTGAAGTATGCGGCCTTAACCACTCGACCACGGAGGCGGGTCTTGGTTTAAGAACGACGTACGACAACAAACTAGAAAATGTGACAAACAACACCAAGAAGTAACAAGATATAAAAAACAAGATACATAAAATAAGATACATAAAACAAGATATATAAAACAAGATATATAAAATAAGATACATAAAACAAGATATATAAAACAAGATACAAAATGTACAATTAAGTATGATTTCATTTATTTTAATCTTAATCCATAAAAAATGGACCGTATCAAGATTAGAATAGATGAAATGGTATTTAATTCTGTATATCTTTTTATATAATTATGTTAAGCCGCGAAACTAATAGCACGTTATGGGGAAGATATTGGGATGTTGGGCTTTATCGTGTTTTGTTATCTAGTACCTACAATTATTCAAAAGTTATAAAAGGAATCACCTTACAAACATTACATGTAGAATATATCGCAGGTACTAGCATTCACTGGTTATGAAACAGTAGGCTCCAATAGTTGTAAACTTCTTTTTTCAGGTGCCCAAAGGACATTGATCTGTTCACTGGCCTTTTGACTGAAAGAAGAAGACGGGGCAGCCTTTTTGGAAAAACCTGGGCATGTCTTCTTGCTTCAGAATTCAAAAGACTTCGAAATGGAGATAGATTTTTCTTTGATAGATTGAGCCCACAAAATCCTAAAATTGCATTTTCTCCAGGTAATTATGGACAAAGTCTTACATACAATTCTTTTGGTTAATGTTTTTCTGTATGGGTCGTTTTTTCACATGTACATATATAGTGTGAGTGAAAATGATGTATTTATATCTATATTGGTATACACTAAAATTATGTACATAATCTGCTTCAGTGTAAAACCTTCTTTTGTTTTGTTTATATATATATAATGTTATGTAACATGTATTCTGCGATACCACTGTATTTAACCGTGCATCCTCATAGGCCTTATGGCTTACATGATTAAAACTGCACCACAAAAGATTGTGTTCTGAATTTTTATATCTATTGTTAGTAGCCCCTCCGCTTAATTTGAATACTTTCAAAAAGTCACTGTGCGTTGGTATTACATAAGAATTGTTAGTTCATACTTATGGAGACATAGTACCACTATATTAACAACATCTTCATCATTTCAGCTCAGCTGTCTTCTATTAAGAGGGTGACAATGTCCGACATAATTTGCCGAAATACCGATACTCGTTATATTCAGCCCAATGCTTTCCGCCAACCAGAATACAGACAACGAGGGTAAGTATGAAATAACTCGTACTTTGTAACCTGATAGTTAACTGAACGTGTAACAATTATCTAAATGTAATCACAGCGACCCGCCTTCGTGGTCGAGTGGTTAAGGTCGCTGACTTCAAATCACTGTTACCTCTCACTGACAGAGAGTCGTGTGTTCGACCCCCGCTACCGACCATGTCTCTTTATGTGAGAAAGTAGGCAGTTGCTTATGGAGGATGGGAGTCTAGTACTGGTTCTTCCCAGGAACGATGGTTTGGTGGACTCTCAGTCTCACATGTGCTCACTTATCGTGTCTTCGCGTTCGACTTTTAAAGGAGAAGACACGAAGACACGATATATTGCAGGCGAAATATTTTGAAACGAAAACTTCCCGTGTAGAGTTTCGTGTAAGTGGGTATGAAATCTTCATATTGGTCTTGTCTTCGCCTCGAAAGGCGAAAGGTGAAGACACGATAACTTGCCAGTTTATCGGGTGTTCTAGTCGTCGTGTCTCGACTTTTGGGGGCGAACACACGAATACACCATACTTTACAGTCGTTGTAGTATGTATTTATATATATGAAATATGTGATATGCTGCACTAAAATAAAAAGATAAAAATAATCCGCCATAAAGGCACATTGATGTAGTTAATAATGGATCTTATGTGTCCCCTTGTCGTTCGATGGCAAACATACGCCAGATGTATCAGTAACGAGTTGAATGTTGGAGGAAATTATACGGTGTTGTTTTCATGCTGCTGTGGTAGTCTAACTATTGCAATCATCTTGCTGTGTTAAATGATTTTCAATTGTATGACAAAGTTGTTTTTAACTTTATACAATGTATACGTATAGCTACAGTGGATTCATCAATTTTCGTTGGGAATTTAATTTCGTGGATTTCGTAGGTAGACTCATCCACGAAATCAAATCCCCCGCAAATTTAAATGCTGAGATAAGGCATTTCTTTTCAAAATTCAAATCCACGAATTTATGTCCCCAGGAAATAGCCATTTTAGCAAAAACCACGAAAATTGAGCCCAACGAAAATAAATGGAAATCTGATTCAAAGGTTATTGCTTTTTTTTATATTCTGTTTCCAGATATACTTATAGACGTCGTGGGAGAGTACCGAATGAATTAACGTACTGTAGCCAATTCCGAGGTGTCAATATAAATCTTTGGAGAGAATTCAGAGCTTTTTAAAGCTGTGCCGGCAAATACGTTACGTGTATTTGACAGAGTACCTAAGTGTTATATGTATACGTTTCAAACTATACTTGCTACATAAACGATAATATTATAAACCATGAATAGACATCACTACTTCAGCAATATGTCGATTATCAACACAACTGGTTCACATTCTCTGAAATGGAACGCCGAACTTGGTGGAAAGTGTTTATAATACATGTTCATGCATCATACCCTTTTACTCATTCAGTATAAATACTTATAACTATCATGGAGCCGCCTTCCACCATTCGCGGGTATATAATTATGGTTGGAGAAATCAGTCTCGAAGTTTAGCTGTTCTTGCACTGGAAATGTGCAGTTGTGTATCTGTAACCTGCGAAAGACCGGTGGTGACATTTCAACTTCAAGATTTCACAATTGTTCTTCAGAAATTCACGATTTCAACTTCATTATTTCATGTTTTGAAATTGTGAAATCTTGAAGTTGAAATGTCACCACCGGTCTTTCGTAGTAACCTTCTTTGGTATTGTATTAGCCTTCTATTTCATTACAAGTACAATGTTTTGTTGTTGTTGTTGTGTTTTTTTCTATGAAAATGCAAATTCACCTTTCTTCATATTTACATTTTACACAAATACATTGTCAATAGCATAATGATACAATAATTTACAGTTAATAACACATTGGAATTTAATTAAGAAACGAGTATCATGAAACATTAACAAACATTCTCGTATGTTTCTACATTGTATGTATAAAATGACTGTTGTATCCAGTGTTACTTTAAGGGGTTGTATGTTGTTGCTTCTTTGAAACCTTTTTTACATCTATCCACCGGAACAGATTATCATAAAGTTGGATTATCCTATACGGGAATACTTAACAAATCGTTGTTATAGCATGAAAACATTTTACGCAGGTAGGAATCTTGGCTTTAAAGCTATTTTTGAAAGATACTGAAATTCTAGGTGCGGGCACTTTTTCTTTAGAATAAGTAGCCAAGAATGTATTCATACGCATTCTTTCATAATTCCAACTAATGATTACATGAGTAGCCATTAACTCATCTACCACTCATCATCGTCTTCAGACACCATGACTAATTTTTATACCATAACACGCATATATGCAGATCATTTAGGTTATTCATATTTTGTTCTGATTCTATTTCAATCATTTTAATCAAGTATTTTATCTTCGCAATGCACACTGTATTCCTATATATAATCAGAAATTTTGTTTTAAGCGGCTGTTTTTTGGAGAAAATTGTTTACATTGATAATCGTATTATTGTTAACTTCGCGATTCAAGAATCGTGTTTGCTTTCTAATGAAACCAGAGCTGTTACAGCAAATTTTAATTAATTTAATAAAAAATATATTGGCATCATGCAATTGTGTTTTTATTTGTTTACAATTACACTTATCACCTCCGACTGAGCACGAATCAATACAGTATTCTCTAAGACGTGCTGTTCAGTACCTTTAGTAAAACAATGGGTCCACTCGGGATGTGGTACATGTTTCGAATATGACGTCATTACGTTTCAATTATCGTTCACTTTTTTACCGATTATTACCGTACCGCAATATCGACATGACAAGGAAAAAGGCTTCATCATACAGCAATATTTAGCTCCGTAATTCACCACTGCCAGTTGTAAATTCTTCTCCGAGTGTTATGCTATTTTATACAGCGTTGTAGTCATTGTATAGACAATCCATAAAACAGTATACAATACTATTTTTCCTGGCACAGCAAGAATGCTTATACACGTTAGTACTGACTTATGACAAAAACACGTGAAGTTTCTTACACGTTGAACCAACTGGCTGAGTAAAAACACCAAAGAGACATATAAAACAAAACATTTTACAAAACGTAGTTTACTCAAATAAGCTGAAGTCCATGTTTATATCGGAAAATTAGTTTTGCGAAAAAATACAAGCCATCACACAATCTACGCATCATGCTTAGGTGATAATATGTTTTTTTTTTAGCGCATAGACACTCTTTTAACATCTACTGGTCGAACACAATAAATACAGTGTTAAAGCCCCATTAGCTTTTTGGATGTTAAAATTAAAGTAGGTCTTGTTTTACCTAGAAAGATGTCTTATCAGTGAAACTGACTTTTCTTCGCAATAAAAACATTCCAAAATTTTATTTTTAATCATGGAATACATATAGAAATATAGCACAGTATTATTTTCAATGATATTGCAAAAAAATAAGAAGCATTTGACAACATTTTATAGAGATCTGGCTTAGAAAAGCATTATGTAAATATTGTTTTAGAGCAAATAATATACATTTCTTATATGCTACTATCATTTTACCTATTTTTCAGTAATACTAAATTCAAAAAGCTAATAGGCCTTTAACGTCGTATAAATATTTTGTTTTACCAAATATTATACTCTTGAAATGAAAAGGAAATATCTTACATAGGATAAAATTTGTCCCGCTAAAGTGACACGAATACGTTACACAAACGACATGAAAAGCAATAACTTTGTGTTGGATCATTTTGAAGAAAGATATGACATAACTAAATCCGCATGGTAAGCTCTGTTGTCGAGTAAACTATTTAACAAAACATACACCATTCGCTTTCAACCGAGTGCGTTTAGAGCTTGTAAATAGCTTACACTGAGTAACATACTGTTTTATTGTTACGGCGACTGCTTTGGGTCACATAGCAATCATGTCTCTTTCGCAAACGGAATACTTTTTGTCATCGCAGTTCAGATCATACCAAAAGCCCAACATGTCAAATGCCAGACAGTTTTCTGCCGAAAACCATCCACCATTGTTGGGCTCCAGTAAAGCCCATTTTGTATAACCTATCTTCTGTCCGTGTATTGTCCTCCAGTGCCCTTCGTTAGCTACGTCAGAAACACCAAGATATGCATGTATGAACGCTGCAATGGATAAAAAGGTGGAAGACAAAGTGTCACACGCAAGAGGTACATCCGATATAAAGAGGTTCTGGCTCAATCTCTCGCAATATTTCAAAGTAGTATGTCACACATTTCTACATTTCTTATATGTAACATCCTGGTTTGACTAATCATATTACACAGACGTCCAAATAGTTGTTATGTCGCTACTGTTTACAACCACTCTTAATGCATTTCAATATTGTCTTGATGTCTTATAAAAGCCAATGTGAATGTTTCATGTCATCATGAATTATTTTTTGTATATTTTTCATAGAAATAAAAGTTCTAATACATGTTCTATTTTCAGAATTTAAATGCAAAAATATCTAAAGTATACAATTTGTACTCAGCTGAGTATGTGTGCTAGGGAGACGTATTGGAATCTATTTACAAAGCTTAAAGCGTCCTATGTACTCGCTCTCGGAACAAAATATGAGGCTAAACAAGCGTAAGTATAAGGATTTCCGAGAGCCCTATAATACAATCAACTCGCGTTAGTACAGACTTGCTTAAAAGAGCTATTAGCTCGGAGTTTTCCGTCGGTCTGGTCAGCATGAAAATCTATCGGTTAAGACAAATTATCATCTCAAAGATTTTGCTGCATCTAAGTTTTTGACGTCCCGATTAACAAGTTCCTCCCTTAAAGCTATTGTTTATCTCGATTTCGTTTTTTTTTTGCTTTCGGTCTCGGGTTTTTTCACACCTCACTAGGTAGAAAATTTCGAGCTACCTGTGTTTTCACAAATTAAGATGTCTCACATTGATATTCTCAAACCGAAAATTCTGGATATTTTTTGTGAAACTGTACAATTAATTAAACAAACTCAATAATGAAATACTGAGAAGGATGTATAAAAAATACTGATATAACTTACGTCCTTTAGAGACCATCCATGAACTAATGTACGAAAATTCTTCAATTGTTTCTGGTACTGCCAGGAACTGGTTGGAAGTAGATGCACAGAAGGTCTTTGAAAATAAAGAAAAGCACGAAGAGTCACTACAACCAGTGATACAGTAAGTGTGGCCTTATTGGTTAGGAAGAGTATTTAAAAGTATACGATTATAATTTAGCTATATAAACAATGTACAAATGTTGTGATGCTGTGATAAGCGTAAATAACAACACCTTGTTGACGGTTCAGTGTCACATGTCCGTGAAATATAAGACGCCAATGTTTATTTTGTTTATCCGTCCATCTCATTCCATGTCATGTGACACCCTGGGCATGAACAAATCGATGGATGCGCAATGTGCCGGTTGACTAATGTTGCTGCACAGTATTTGTCACACAAGAGCGTATTGAATGGTTAAATAAAAAGGCGACTCCATGAAGAAGACACACCATGCAAAATGTATTAATCTGACATTTCGACCATGTTGTTATCAACAAAACTCCGCAAACTTACAACGGTTGATCTTAATCTTAAACACAAAAGACAACAACATAAAGTATAAACTGTGAACTAAAAGGGAAATAGCACGATTCGAAAGACATACATTGGCGTAAAAATGATTACAAACTAACTCACTTTGAGAGGCATTCTTTCAGGAAGAACAGAAAAGAAAGTTTTGAACAGTTGAATATGGAAGCTCTCTTACAAGATATAAAATATCAACTAGATACATCTGCAATGTGACAATAGAAGGGAATCAATAAAGCCTTCAATGGCTTATCACGAAGTACAGTCAAACCTCTTTTGAGGCCACCTTCGAATAAAGTTCACCCTGTGAATAAATATTGGCCATTCTTTAGAACAAAATGATCTCTGATTAAAGGACACGTGTCAATAAGGACCATATTTTGTCTTTCGCATGAGTGGCTTTTGTTCACAGGTTCGACTATGGGTAAAAGAAGATAAAGTGTTATGTTTTCAAACTTCTTGTGCGACGATCTTTATCATTTTTAGAATTCAATAAAACGTTATAACATATATGTAACCTACCTCGGCTTTAGACCATTTCATACCGGAAGTCCGGAAGTAACATGAAGTGTTATATCTACCTTCTCCGCTTGCACAATCTAGAGAAGGCACGATACAGAAATAGTAAATATATGTTCATGGATGTAAGCATGGAAAACCGGACGAAGACGGACAGACGGACGGACAGGTGTTCTATATTTACATCATGCTTATATATTGCTAATATTTACAGTATCATCAGGTAACAATTAGAATAAATGCTTAAATGTTAATACATTGAAATCCACGACAATAATAATAAATAATTATTTGAATCGTTTTAGTACACTTTTATTAATAAAAAGGCGAATGGATTATTCCAAATATAGAACTATAGAAAACATTAAAAGACCAAGATTCCTTTTTTTTCATTTGCTCGAATTCTACAAATTCCTATAATCTTTACAAGTAGGTAAAATATTTCATGGTTTGAAACAACGTGTTTTGAATTTTAGACAAGTCAATAATATACAATGTGTATATAATTAATCACTTGCTAGAAATATAGGGAGTACCATTTACCATAAATTTGATTTCAAAATATAAAATCATTTTTATAAAGTTTTAGTATCATGCTTTGCTTATATCAACCAGGGGTCAACTGTACTATTACTTACCGAAATGAAAACGATACGCCAGGGAACCAGGATCGGCAGTCAACAGCAGACTACTGTTATACCACGTGTAGCATCCAGTGCAGGCTCGGGTATCAGGATTGTAAAACACTGTTGCACATCGCTTTCCAGAACAAAGAGCCAAGCAACTCATTTTGCTGTCAGAATTCACTTTCAAGACAACGTCTGAATTGAAACAAACACGACCATCAAATTCAATATTCCCGTCGTATTCAATGTTTCGTCTAAATGCATTTGTTACATTTATCAAAAGTATGTTAATCATAAAAGTTAGAACTAGAAGTTCTTTACAAAACAACATTTTATTTAGCTTTCTGTATGCTAATGTTAGTGTTCACACATAACAATACACATTAAGGATACTGAAAATATTAATAGATCTATCAAATTCTTAGACTCGAACTAAGATTAATTCAATTAAAACTGTTTTTGTCAAATTATCGACTTCATAATTGTCAGGACCGTCAAACTTTTATCAATACAAGTAACAGTATTTGCACTTAACATATGGACTGACTGCGCATGTCTAATTGGCTGTGCAAATATGCACAACATGGAAATTCGATTTCGAAATAGGAATAAATCAGGCTAGAAAAGTGTCATGACAACAAATAGTGTAGGTTTGTCGTGAAACTTGCCTATTTTTAACATACCTTTTATATGAGTACAATCATCCTCCGATTATTGATATATTCGTCCTTTCTATTTTGCCGTAGCAAACTTTCGGGACAGCCCTAAAAAGTAGATTGGCTGGATAACCGCCTTCACAATTATTTTGTCTGTCCTTTTCTAGTATTATATTCGTATTTACATTGCTAATAATTGATTTGAAGGTAAATAAATCAATAAAGTGTGCTACTCGTGCATTGTGATTGAAAGAGTTGATTTGAAGGTACCTTCCGTGATGGCTTTCAAGCAGTTAAATTCAAACGCTATTTTATCTATTTATCTGGTCATAATAATGCAAGTAAATGAATCCCTACTACTTTTTTAAAGCCAATAGTCTTCTTTAGTGACTTTTAATGGGTAAAGTGTATTATCAAAAAAAAAACAGGAAAGAAAATCAATACGAATTTCTTGATTGTCATTGGGAACTAGAATGATTAAGTCGACGGATGCCTTTAAGAATGACAAATTGTCATGGTCAATGATTTGTGTAATCATATCGAAATGATTTAAGTTACATATAAACCTCAAACTGCCCATTATGTAAAATATTGGAGTGTCTTCGGCGCTACGCGCCTCAAACACTCCAATATTTTTCATAATGGACAGTTTTCGGCTTATATCTATCACTTAACAACAGGAGTGTGCCTTTGGTAATTATATGTGGTTATATGTTTGGAAGGGATGGTAATAGGATTATTACTAATGGTCAAACACGGGGACACTGATAGTGGATTCTGTATATATTTATTTTATCAGAATGAAAAATGGTATAGTACAGTGCATAATTGATTTAAGGGAACTTCATATTGTGTACTATTGAAAAGGTCAGCCGCGTCGGCTTATGAGACACCTATCTTTTATTCGCACAGTACCTGCCGAATCCCTTTTCTTTTTGCCGGTGTAACGTTTTCAAGCTCCCCCTTTTTCAGGTTACCCCCCCCCCCCCCCCCCCCCCCGGTAACTTAAAAATGTTTGTAAACGGTACCGGCCCCGACAACATTAAAACGTTTGTAAAGTACCGGCCCCGGTAACATTAAAACGTTTTCAAACTCCCTCCCCTGTTTTAATAATCCCTCCCCGGTAACTTGAAAACGTTTTTAAACGCCCCCTCCCCTAATGACCCCTATGTTGATTCTTCCTGGCGAAAACGTTTATATTTCAGGTTATAATTCATGCTAAATGATTCACGGTCAACATGGTTTATTGACATATATATTCCTATATTTCGAAACTGAATTTACGCAATACTAATATGAAGCTATGGGCATGGAGAGTATGCAACTTTATTCAACTAATTAACAAAAATGCAAGACCTGACCTAAATGCAATCCCACACTTACTTGTGTTCAGAAAACCTATAATAGTTAATTGATTTTATCTATTTTTGTCAAAATTATTCAAGATTGCATTGGTATTTGCGCAATAACGCTCATAGGATTCCATAATGAAGGAATGAACTTGTCAGTATATGACGTCATTTGATTTCGTCATCTGATTTCGTCATTAGGACCACGTGTATGGTCTCATATAAAATACATGCATGTATGTATTTGTGAATCTCCTTTTTCGTGTGCAAGCTCTCCTTTATTATGAATTTTCAAATTATTACCCGGGGGCAATCTGAAAACGTTTTCAAAGCGCCCCCGGGGGTATCTGAAAACGTTTTCAAAGCGCCCCCGGGTAACCTGAAAGCGTTTTTAGATTACCGGGTAGGGCATTTGAAAATGGAGGGGTAATCTCAAAACGTTTTAATTGTACCCCTCCCGGTAACTTAAAAACCTTTTCCCGGGGGTAATCTGAAAACGTTTTTAAGTTACCGGGGGGGGGGGGGTAGCTGAAAAGGGGGGGAGGTTGAAAACGTTACACCGGGCGCCTGACTGAGATGGGCCTACGGTAACAATTATTTAATCAGCTAGCGGCTCACAAACCAATCGCATCTGTTCTAACCCAGTCTCCACTGGGCTTCGAACCTTCGATCTACCGCTCCAAGTCGGACACCCAAATCACTCGGTCCATTGTTGCGTTTGTATGTATGGACTATGTGTATGTAAGGAATATTCAAACACTGAGTAAATTTTTGTGATATATTACAACAGTCAAAAATATGACTGAACACGTTGAATGAAAAACATAAAAAAGCAAGAAAAACTAGGTATTGTGACGACGCATGGGCGTGTCGCCGCAAAGTCGTGACCGGTGTCGTCTAAGCGGTGATTTTCAACGCATAGACAATGTGGTTTCGTCTATGCGACGACACGCAACGCATAGACAGATCGTCCTGTTTGTGCGGCACAGGGGTGTATTTTTGCCTCATAGATAGATCTAACTTAAAGTATTCATGATACAGTTAAAAAGCGGAGAGTATAACAACTCCAATGATGATAATGATGATGATGACGATAACGGCGGCGGTCGTGGTGGTGGTAGTGGGCACGGTTTTAATTATTTAACCGTAAACATTCGAGATTTGGATTGGCTATCAAAATTGAATGGGATGCATCAATTATTCGAAATTCGTTGATTTCATGAGACGATAATGATCTGACACTTTTATTGTTAATTACTCGCTTACAAAATCAAAGCGCTGACAGCGCAGGAAGAACAGGGTTTGATCCTGATGTTGGACAGTTGTATTATCAGCAACAGAGTGCCACACACACAGCCACGACCGTGGTCCAGTGGTTGGTGCACTGGATTTGTAACCCGGCAATCCGGGTTTGATTCCCGGTCACTGCAGGTCATACATTTCAATGAATAGTTCATAGTTATCAATTCTTAACTACATATGTAGTATGTATTACATATACCTTGTTACTAATGTAGTTCTCATATGAACCTTTTAAACAGGCCCGATATCTAGATGATGCACCTATGTATTTTTTTCGGTCGTTCCGATGTTGTACAAAACACATAGGTTCAGTGAACTAATTATATTTATTGCACTAACGGTCAGTATTAACTGGGACCATTATACACATGTATATTGATAATCACGTTAATGGGCGATGTAATCTGCTTTCATATATAAATGCTGATCCGCCTTACTGTATGGAAACAAAATTTATTATTTTGATGACAGGGTTGTGTTCAACAGCTAATTTAAAGCCGTTCATTATGTTTCTATAACTTAATTACAAATAAATAATATTCTTGAGCTATATTATAACTTGTATGTAAAATACATCCCCAACTTTTTTAACCATCCAGTATTGGTAAACCGATAATCTTTTTTATATAGAATAAAGAAGGCTATTGTTAAATAACTCGTCATAACTTTCTTTCTGTTTAACTCACAAATTTTGTTACTATCACAAAAGTTTGTTTAATTCATCTGCCTTTTTATGAATATTTTTTTATTCATTTAAAATAATAAATCAATGGTCCTTTTTAAGTTTAAAAACTATAACCCTTCATCTTTTTTACGGCCTCTACTTTCTATTGTAAAACCGAAAAAAATGCCAATTTAGGAATTTATGTTCCGTTTTGTTTCAAATTTACACCACTTTGTTAAAATATTACAAAATTTGTTACTATTACATTGTCTTGGTATTTTATTTTACTATTAAGATATATAAAAATAATTAGGCTTAATTGACATCTTCGAAGTCCTTTTTAACTTTTAGTCAACTGGCCTGTTAATTTAAATAAGAATTTATCGTCTCGGTAATACTCGGTATTTTCCGTAAGAATACCGAAGATACCGATATCTCTATATACTACTATCACACATTATGTTCGGTTTTATGATCAACGCAAATAAATTAATTCTAATATTTATTAAATGAGAAAAGTCGTATTTGTGAAGAAAGGAAGATTATAATTAGAGTATCATTATTAAACAATTGTTTCATATTCTAAATAATTTTTAATGTATATTAGTTAAATTTGAAAACATTTCCTGATATTATTGAACTTACAGTAGTGTACATGAGAACTAAGAAATAAGACAATGTTACTTTTTATAATGAAATGTTAAACTTGTTACATGAATGTAACGCTTGACAATTGTGTTTAATTCTGTATCTGCTTAATTCTCCAGGTGATAATTGCACACACAATCGCCTATTAAACAGACTCAATTCAATTTTTTGTATTTTTTGTTGTTGTTGAAAATACGTGATGTAATTATTCAATGTAAATTTTGATTAAAGTTTTCTAGAGTAATGTGCTCAGTTGTAATAACTTAAGTTACTATTTCTGAATGAAAGTGATGTTTTAAATAAAAAACAATGACAATGGTTAAATATTATATATTAAATCCGAGGTACACTGGATCTTTTATGATCCTTAAATTGCTTATTATCTGTCTCCAATCAGAATATAGCCTGCGGGTAAAGTAACATCCTTGCTGTCTGTGTTTTATGGTCAGACTTTCATTGCATAATATTGCAAAATCCATAATCCGTAAAATGTATATGAGGGAGTAAACTGTAAATTTTCATTTCTCTAAATCGTTGAAAGGTCATTTATAAAGGAGAAAGGGCTGTTCGGAGTGGATTTTTTTGTTTAAGTTAAGACAAAAAAATCTTTACACACAAATATCCCCTATTAACATACATCGGAAAGAATTATTGCAAGCGCGTTTAAAGATTTTTTAAACATTGTCTTTGATAAATGATAAATTAGCAGCGTGTGTAGTGAAAACCCAACTATGAAAAAAAGAGAAATTGACAGGCCATTTGATGGCATCAATGTAATTTATTGCAGTTGTACACTATCCTATTTTCTTCAACAGTATATCCAAAATATGCAGATTAAACGCAATTTTGTGCCCTTTAATGTAATAATCACTATGCTTCTAGGACTTATATAAAGATTGGGGATGTGCTCATATATAATATCACTTTTTACCAACTGCTTTTATGTAAACATGTATATAAGACAATGTACATATATGTAACGGGGAGATGTTTACGAATGCATAAACTGTGAATGAAGTCTATAATCCACAGCAAACTAGAATTTTTTTATAAACATGCATACTCATAAACGAAGTATTACAAAACATTCTATTTATTAAATTTTGTGATTTTCAAAATTAAATTCTTATATAATTTAAAGCCGCGGTGTACTTGTATAAAAACGAAGAATTAACACTAATATTCTAAACTTTTAAGCATTTTTTATGATCATAAGATTTTCAACATTTACGTTTTTGTTTAAAGCCACGGTGTATTTATATAAAAATACAGAACAGTTTTAATAATTAATGCCTGTGAAATAAAGCAATATTTTGTTCTATTCGGCTTATGTAAAAAAAACTGATACATGCACATTTGTAATTTTCAAGATAACTATAAAAAAATATTTATTTTATAAAAAATCATAACCTTATCAAAATTATAAAAACTATATAAAGTTGTTACTTTAAATTAGTCTGCCTGATATCTGGGACCATATATAATGGTCCCAGCTGATATGAAAAGTTAAAATGTTATAGAATAACTGAAACATCGATTAGTCCCGATCCAACAGTAGATGCCTAAGGTCAGATTGGTCACACATGACTGGTTTTATGGTCCTGTATACCACGCATGCGTGCAGATAGGCAATAACACAGTGCTCTAATGATGGGTAACTCTGGTGATAATCTGATGACACCCTAAATTTGACTTAATTCCCTTGATTTCCCCGATTTCATGATGGTCATGAAAGTTGGCCATGATGACATTAGTTATTAAAACACGGATTACTTTATTCTACCGAATAAGTAGGACAAGTAGGGACAACTTGGTAAAGAACAAACAATCGAACACTTTCAACAAAGACCTATACTTTACTTTCAATAAACAGAAAAAACATCCACTCTGTTTGTAATGCATTATACAAATGTATAAGCAGAAAAATATAAACATTGGACAATTAAATCTCATTATGACTTCTGTTATCTGGGTATTATATTTTCACTATTTTCCATTGATTGTTTTCTGATGCTTATCTTTTCCCACTTTGTTTTGTTAAAAATTATCTACATATATGTGTATATTGGTCCCAGGAATTATGTTTTATAAAATCACAAAATGAACAAAATATATCTAAATTAAGATTAATGATCTTTAGTTATAAATTGAAAAAATAACAAAAAATAATAAATAATGTTTGAATTAGGAGTTTCATTGTATTAAACTGTAAAAAGGTCGTTTCAAGATCTGACACTAACATCTAAGCTACTTATACTTGTACATTATTTGTGCACACTGATTTTATCTCTAAAGCCATACCAGCTGGTTACGGGAATATTATGAGAAACAACACGTTTCCAAAACTGGTCAACTTGATGATAAAAAAAGCGCAACAAATTAATGACACAATCATGTTAAGACATACCATCAAAATTCCTTTAAGGTACTTGACTGTGATACATGCTTCTACATGTATCTTTGTGGCTCATGATGATAAGTATAGTGGTTAGATTTATTATTTAGAGTTGCAGCTTTTCATGTTAAAACTTTATGATTTCTGCCTTGATTAAAGGTCGAGTCAATATCTACACCTTAGAATATTAAATCAGTAGTCCACATGTATAGAAAAAAATCAAATAATTGTGGAAAATACGTTTGTATTTGTTTTTATACTGGTAAGATATATATTTCTATTTAATTTTCTGAAGTTATATTGACGGACACAAAAATGCAAATATCTGGACTTCTTTCTATGTTGTCACAAGAAAGATTCTTGCATGTAAAATTTGATTAAGTTCTTGACAAAACTGGGAACTTTATTCATTACCATACAGTAGATTAACTGTTTTAACAAATGTGAAGTTTTGTTCGGTCATGTGTGGGAATCCAACTCGCAGTAGCTAAACCATAACCACTCAAATTCGGAGGCTCAATTAATATCATTTAGGCTGTGTTACAATTTTCTCAAATTGTCAATACATTATAGTTCAACTTTTAGGTCAGCAATGTTATTGTATACATGGACGATCCCATTTATACATGTTTAGGTAACAAGAATACTATTGTAATTTGCTATAGAACAATCTATGAATCTGTATAATCACTGTCCTCTGTGGCGCAATTGGTAAAGCACAAAGCTAGTGATTATTGAAGAATGTGTCTGATGTTGGACATCCTTTTTTATTTTCAACTTTTTTTCCATTTTTAGTTAAAGTTAACTTTATATATACCGATAACAAAATAACATTGCATATGTTTTTATATTTAAATTGTTCCGTCAAATTAAAAAAATATATAATAACCTCACATGGGTAATTAGGATTTATATATTTCAATTGTGGAATAATAATATAAGTAGAAACCGGTTCAGGTGTTTAGTATCTCTATATAGTAAAAATACACAACACCTGGCTCTGTAGCACTCATACTGAAATTATAAAATCAGAAAATGCAATTCATTTAAGTAACAGATCAGCCTCAAGAAGTATCACCAAACATTTAACTATCTACAAGTGATGACAGCAGGACTGTCAAGGCAATGTCTAACATGGTCTACATTGTGGAATACTTTGCCTAAAACAATTCATGAAGCAAACGCATTCCGGTCTTTTAAAACATTGCTGAAAACCCATCTTTTCACTGATTACTATATCATATAGTGTTCAACGGGACAGATTATAGTTTATTATGTGAACATTGTTCTTAACCCAGATTGTTTAAAAAAAAAATTTGCATCAATGCAATGACCTTTTTATAGTAAGATTTAACGAGAGTGATATTCTGTGTTTTTATTTCTTAGCTATATCCCATGTATTTTAGTATTCTTAATTTTTTGGTATTTCTTTCCTTATTATTTTTTAAATTTTATTGTTGTAAGATGTAATCTTTATATTATATTATTATTCAGCACTTTTGAACGTGTTCTAAACAAGAAAAGAGTGCTATATAAATATGTTAAATAATAATAATAATTGTCTCTGCATCTCAGTTCCTAAATGATCAAACAAAAAGTATAATTCTAAGAATAAACCAAACACTATATTCTAACATCTTAATTACATATCTATATTTTAATCAGTTATTATGGATCAACACTCACAATCAGCATACTGCAACATATATTATCTACAAATTAAATACAAGTTGAACATAGTAAACTAAAACTTATTAACTTTTTTTATTGCATTTGTCAATATTCAATGTCCTATGACACTTCCATGCTTTAAACTAATATCAGATTTTATCATTATCAGTGTATTCGTTACTCTAAATTGAATAATAATCAGAAAGATGAACCTTTATTAAGTTTTACTTGCACTTATAATTAAATCATGAACATCAAATTTATACCTACGCGTACGTAATTTTATATCCGCTATTAAGTTTTTATTTCATTAAGTATTTATATAACTTGACATAACCGTAAAAAACGTAAAAATGACCGTTTTGATGTCGAAAACGACGTTATTTCAATCGTTTGGTTCTACCTTTAGGCTATTTGTTGTAATGTGTTCTTATATACATAGTAGGTATCGTTGTTCAAAATTTGTAAATTACATGCGGTATTGGTTTATTATAGACCAACCAAATGTAATATTTGTTCTAAAACACTTGAAGTTGATATGGACTTTATACAGTGGTTTTATTTCAGCATGTAATTATGGTTTATTTTTTAAATCTCTATAATTGGTGAAACTTGATATGACCAGACATTCACTCCCGATACCTTAAGGGCCTTCCGTCTATAGGGGTGAGATTTCCTCTTGTTCATCCGTCCGTTTGTACGTTCCAAAATGTTATGGGTGCATAGCTGCTTTACTATTTGAGGAATAGAGTCCAAAACCTTTACAAGAATGTTTGTTGACATGCAAAATTGTGAACTTATGTTCTGAAAGAGTTATGAATAGCATAACTAGCCCTTTGTCTTAATTGAATTTGTCCGTATACTGTATAATCTTGCAGCGAGCATAGCAACTTTACTACTTTAGACAGAGTCACCAAACTTTACATTAATATTAACTTGCATGATAGCGGAGCTGTGCATCTTAGTTTTCGTTTTAATCACATCATTCAAGACAGTCAATGGGGTTTAATTGTTACGTACTTATTTTGTGGCACGCAGTGCTCTATAAGTACATGGAGTGGCAAAACATAACAGAAATTTGTTTAAGGTGAATCGTCACAGCACAAATTTGTGAAAAAATAGCCACCTGACATTTTTACTATGCATCCTAAAAAGTGGCGTTGTTCAATAATTACTGAAAGTACATAACTGAAATGAGTTTTTAGACTGTGTTTAGAATTGAAAATAAATACATTATTTTGGCAAATGGAATTAGCATAAGTTCAGGTGAGAATTATAGATACTTGTTAGTCATCAAATATTATTTTACTTGTGCAGAAATGTACATTTAATCATAAGCTATTGATAAATACTCATTTCATCAGATGGCCATTTTGTCTCAATTTCGAATTACCTTAAACGTTTTAGAAAGAATAGCAAAAGAATCACGAAACACAATAATTGTGGTAAAAAAATAAACAAAGGAATTCATGATTATTATTAAGTGCAAAATTCACTGCAACATACGATAGTTGCTTTGGTTTTGTTGAATAGCATCACATTAAGCCCCTTTTTTATTATTATCATTATTACTACAGTTGTCGTACACTCTGGAATGCTTATTCTTAAGTGGCAATGCAAAATCGCAACTTCTTGCACCGAAGCCGATTACTGATAGTGCCCGAAATATCCGCAATGGTCATCACGTGATATAAACAAAACAGAAATAGAGCGAGGTCACATGTTACTTACACCAACTAGTGTTAGCTTGATGACGCAGTCGCTATTTATAGTCTAAGAATGGAGCGAGCTCGATAAACAATGACGGGAATGAATCTGCCCATCTGTCAATAAACGAACCGAATCCAATCCTACTACAGTAAACAAACATGGCGTTGAATTTAGTACACTATCAAGCATTGTGTTATATTACTGAGGATGAATAAAAACTACTTTTTAAGTGCTGTTCGTGTGTACATACAGACTGTGTATTATTAAGGTTGTTAATCGGACTCGCTAATAGTCTCAATGATCACGTGACATTCACCGAATACTAGTAGCTGTTTCATATCGTTGTCGTCTCGTCAATGTCAATCACCTATAAATTACTAGAAACGTGTCAATATTTCAATAAAAGTGGTTTCAGTTGACTGAGAATTTGACTCTGCCTGGTGCGCTACAACGAGAACTAGTTTATTATTTATATGGGCACTGTTAGATCGTAAATATCCCCTTCTAATTTGACCAATTTCTTACGATAAAATCCATTTATTTATGTTGAAATCCGAAGTATATAATGGACGAAAACTCGTTTTAAGCCCAGATCTAGATTGTTGTCGCAAAGCGTGTATTTTTCGTAAGTAAATATAACCCTTGTTGAAAAATTGTTCGATCTAAATGAACTTCGATGTATAAATTATTAGAGAAATTCGCTGTGTTTATTACATTTTGGAGCGATCGTCGGTGTGTCCACTGTGTTGTAATAATCATTTAACCCTTGTTGAAAAATTGTTCGATCTAAATGAACCTCCATGTATAAATTATTAGAGAAATTCGCTGTGTTTATTACATTTTGGAGCGATCGTCGGTGTGTTCACTGTGTTGTAATAATCATTTAACCCTTGTTGAAAAATTGTTCGATCTAAATGAACTTCGATGTATAAATTATTAGAGAAATTCGCTGTGTTTATTACATTTTGGAGCAATCGTCGGTGTGTTCACTGTGTTGTAATAATCATTTAATCGTGTTATAAGATACGGAACACGGTATTTATACGTTTCGATGTATTTATTTTAGCAACATGTCGCAAATAAACAAAACATTATAAACATATTCACACAGACTAATTTCATAATCGCGAGCGTGGACACTGATTTGTTTACGCAATTGTCATTAACTAAATATCGATTTCGGAGCTCAGTACAAAAAATGTCCGATCAGGTGAGAAATGATGACTTAATTGGTTCGACATAGACGGTCACTTTATGGTTCGATATAGATGGTCACTTTGCAGTTGAAAATCTATGTTAGGGACCGTTATACCAGGTTTTTACGACAACGTACCCTCGGACAACGGAGTATATCATATACTACATATAGAGTACCTTGTAAACTGTAGAACCATATGACCAGATTCATGAGATTCATGAAGCATCAACGGCTTGTGTTTTTGATGGAGTAAATGATCACTTTAGTTTCGGGATCAGTTGAGTCAAAATAACAAATTCGTTTGATCTGAAATTTCGCACATCCTGATAAAAAATGTTACATAGGACACATTCTAGTATTGAATTGCCGGATGCGATTTTGCGCCGTACAAACATTTAACTTGCATCATTAAAAATGCATCACCCTGGGAGTACATGTGTCACAGGTTTGTTTTACAAATACATGTGAAAACATATTCTCCATAACTGCATGAAAAAGGAGTTTGCTATTTGGTATCATCTATGTGTGCATTTTTTGCTGCTTAAATGGGGCCCTGTAAATGCATTGAAAATCACCGTATAGATGAAACCGGTCACGTCTATGCGGCGACACGCCTATACGCCGAAGATCCAATGTCCATTACTTGTCCATTTCTCAGACAATTTCAATATTTTATAAACTTTGTTTTTTTCAAATCGATTCAGAAAAATATCAATGCAAGCTTTTACTAAATTTGAAATTTATGCTTTTGCTATTATCCCATTTAAAAACGAAAATATGAACAGTCTATCAATTAGGAATTTAATTAATGGATTCATATAACGGCCTTTGTAATGACATTAGTGAGAGAGATTTATGTCATTTTTAATAATGATATTTTAAATTATGCATACAATGTACAAAACTACGTAATTGGAATAGATTATAATGTTTATTTGTTAATGGATTGTATTGTTTTGAATACAAAATGCCTTGATTGTGTCTTAGGAAAAACCAATGACTCTCTGTCTGGATGCTGAAGTTCAGTGTATACATGTTTACCCCACAACATGATACACTGAAAAATTCCTTTCATACTTTGCGAATATATAATAAAAATACGGCTATAAATCAATCTTTAGAATGAACTGAGTATTTGATTTAATGTCACTGTATACTCAAGCTACAATAGTTTCACTTAGAGTGTGTTCAGGCCACCATTGACACAGAAACAGGCCGTAAACTTATCGCGTATGACGACGGCACTTTCGCTGAGCCCTTTAGTCAATTTGATCGCAGTTATTTTTTATTAAGCTACTGATAGCGTACTTAGCCTTGTATTAGCCTGTTATGACACCGACTGTACTGCATTATAATAATTTATGCTGACGATTGCAGGGTCATATTATTTTCAGTGTCCTATGGACCACTAATAGGATCTCTAAGTCTTCAACGGCGCTGTATTTGTCTCTGTAAGCCGCCGACGGCCATTAATTATCTATATAAGCCACCGACGACACATCGATAGTCTCTAAAATCCGCCGACGGTTATATTCCCTGTAAGCAGCCGTGGACACAAATGTATTTTTACGCCGGACTGAATTTGGCCAACATCATGAGCTATTGTCGAAAGGTAATATTTACATAGCAATCTCTCCAGAGCAGCACCCATTGGGAGAAGCCAAATTGTGTTGTTGTTGAGAAGGTCGTTGCTCTAGGGAGATTCTTGAAACTGATAGTTAAATCGTACATGTTGTATCATGATGTTGTTGAAGGGAGGTTGTTACTTAAGAGAGGGCAAAGTCTAGAGAGGTTGCACAGTACACACATATTATATTTCTAAAGTATAAATACGAGGATTTTAAGTTCAATACATCGTAGACTTTATTATCTCCCCTGCCACTAGGATAAATTCCTCCCGATAGATGGAGGCAGCATCGTATAACAAAGCGTATCAACAATCGTAGTTCAAAAGAGAGACAGCAAGCTGGCCATAGAATATTCGTATTATCTATGGTACAGCAAGCAACTCTCCGTTTCTTTAATGTTCGATTTGTTATGAAATCTTATAATATCAATACTGCGTCATTTAACATTTAAAAATGATCGTGTGGAAAACTAACATGTGTTTCATTAAAGCATTAGTATGTGGTATACTGCTAGGTATGTGTGATTCTTTACCAAGACACGCACGGTACACAAGAAATACCATTTTAGACAGGTGGACATGCCAAGGAACGGACATTATCATAACCGAAAACTTACCAAACGCTCGAAGTTGTCTAAGTTACTGCACCGGTAAAGGATGTCGAACCGTTTTCTATAATCCGGGTACGAACGAATGTGTTGGGTGTTATACGTACTACGTAAGTACAGATGGACTAACGAAAGAACCTGGAAACTTAGCGTATGTGTTCGACATTGGTAAGTTCATCAAACATCATTTATTGTGTATATTGTATAATATAACATTTACCACGTGTTTATCATGGTATGTTGAACATTTTATTTGTTTATATCGAGTTTTACGCCCATTTTCAACAGTCAGAGTCATATGAGGCGGACAGTTGACCTAAGCATCGCTCCTGGGAAGAACCAGTACTACACTGCCATCCTCCGTAAGCAACTGCCTACTTTCTCACATAAAGAGATATGGTCGGTAGCGGGGCTCGAACCAACGACCCACTATCAGTGGAATGTTGAACAAATAGCATTTATTGTGTGTAATATAAAATTTATCACGTGTTTATCATGGTATGTTGAACAAATATAATTGATTGTGTATAATACTACATTTACCACGTGTTTATCATGATATATAATTATGTTGAACAAATACCATTTATTGTTTGTAATATTACGCTTATCATATAAACGTTAAAACGGAGGAACATGTTCATGTGTTCCTCGCCCGTTTGATCCCGTGATATGGTAGTATGGTATCACCACGTGGTATGGTCACGTGATATGGTAGTATGGTATTACCACGTAGTATGGTCATCGTGGCCTGCGTACGGCGTCACTGTAATGCTTCTATGATTTCAACACTATGATTGTTTGCTATTCTGCAGATTGTCCACGTGGATACGGTAAATACAAGACTTCCTGTTACAATGTGACGCAAGAATATACCACGTGGTGTGACGGCATGGTAAGTTTTTGGTTCATCGTTCAAGAATTAATTAAGAGAGATATATTCATGATGATATAAATATAAGTGTCATGGAGTCATTGAATATACATTTTATGTAAGATTGCAGAAACTTATCAAACTATAATAATTTATTATACTATTTTCATTTATAAAATCATTATTTTTTTTAAAAATGGTTGTAATAAATGAATCCATCCAAATATCTAAAATGGGACTCGTTGGGTATTCAATATCAACCAAACAGGAAGGTTTCATTAATTGAACCTTTAATTTGCTTATGAGCTTATCCCCGAACCAAATTAAGATGTTCATGCAGTTATGAATACATCCGAAAGTATTTATATGAAATGTAAATTAACGTACTCAAGAAATTGCCGATCTAGGCAAATCCGCGAAATTTGGTACCAACGAGATTAAATGCAATTACGGTATTATTTGAAATATAAAATTTACAAAACATACGTTATTGATTCAAGTGTCTTTTAATTGAACTGTCGTTCATCTCGCACCTGAATTTTGTCATAAACTGAATTTGAAACTTGATTGTCCGCATCGCTGAATGCTGGTATGGATGCTGACGATCGATTCGATTCGATACGATAAACTTGTACGTCCCACACATAAAGGTATCGCGATTCATCGGTTTGCATGAATGTATGATTTGTTTTGAATAAGATTTTTGAAATAATCTTACGACACATTAAACGATTTTTTTGTCGTAAGTCCGTCGTAAGAAACTCGAGTTACGACCAAGGCCACTATCAACGTGTGTCGTAGCTGCGACGTCGTAAATTGTCTTGTTTTTGTCGTAAGTTCCTGACTTCAGATAAGGCAAGTCGTAGCTACGACATGTTGATAAAACGGGCCCCTGGTAATCACTTGAAAAGAATATCGTCACAGTGATGAAGAACAATGGCAACTGATACTGCGTTTTGCAAAAAGGTATCATCAGTGTATATATGTATAACCGTCGTATTAATTGAAAATAGAATTCAAGCTGCATTTTAAAATCCTCATTAAGATTGATAGGCACTTTTGTTCTATTTTATAGGATTTGTGTACGTCTGTGGCAAAGAGTAACTTGGTCGTCATAGACACAGAAGAAGAAAATGCGTATCTGGCGTCATGGTTACCTTCTCTGAACTGTAAGAGAACTGTTTCTCTTTTACTTACATCTAAATATCCCACTTCGTTTCTGTTTTTGGGGGAGGCGATAAGCCTTCCAATTATATCACCGTACTTTTTCAAATCACATTTTTTCCTTCATGCCCACATTGTCATCTCCATGGATTAAGCTTGCGGTTGAGGACCGTTAGAAATGATTAAGGTATTGGGAGTGGTTGTCTGGTCATATCAAGCTCCACCAATTTATAGATTTAAAACTAAATCTTAATTATATACTAAAATAAACCCACTATATAAAGTCCATTAAAAGTGATTTGAAACAAATATTACATTTGATTGGTCTTCTATAAACCAATATTGCACGTTATTTGCACATTTTTGAACAGCGATAACTACTCTGTCTCTGTACATAGGAATATATTACAACAAATAGCCTTGCAATAACTGTAAATGTAGAAGTAATTTCTATGCATTGTCAGACGACTTATAGAGCTTACCGTAAGCTCTATGCGTTGATGATAACGCATAGAGCTTACGTAAGCACTGTACGTCAAGTACATACATCTACTTTTTTAAAGGTAATTTGGCTGACGTATAGAGCTTACTTGCTGAATGACCAAAATTAAAGGCCAATATTTAGATTGTGTCTTTTTAATTTTATAATTCATTTTCAAAAAAGGTAAAAATGCGAAATCCTACACAATTATCATCGAACCTTCACAGAATGATCATAACATTATTCTGCTTTCGAAAGAAACAACACTTTATTGTCCAGGTGCTTAACATACCCCTTTCTTAATTTAACATTTTTATGTTTCTGTGCACAACTCCTCCGACATTTTTCATGCGATTTTCACCAAACATTCATTCAAGTTTGCCTGAGTTGTCGCCCTTTATTATATATAACATGCTTTACTATGCTTGTGTATATGCGTACCTTTTTAATGCAAATGTCCGCAAACCATGACAAAATAATTGCAATCAAGTAACATACGCAAACGGGAAGCTTTTGGAATGCATTGATATTTGAAGAAGTTACTGTCATTTACTTTTTTTTACACTTACAATGTATATGTATCATGGTGCTACTACGCAAGAACATTTTATACTTATGTCACAAAACCTCCGCAGACTGATTTTTTTAACAAATTGTTGCAGAACATATTGTCAGATTTAGCAACTTCACCTTTTTAACGGAGTTATTGTGCCTTGCTCAGGATTCTGTGCGCAACTCGTGTTACATTGTTATGCGTTTTTTACCAAACTATTACACAATGATAAATACCAAGTGATGCAACGCATGATTATAGCAATGTATAGAATTAATCAAAGTTCCTTAAACAGTTTTCAACAGATGAGTTCTATACGTCAAAATAGTGCATATTGGTGTATAGAGCTTACGGGAAGCTTTTTCTTTTCTATTTTCTATCCGAAAATTGTCCTATATGTAAGCAAGCGATTACCCGCATTGAGCGTTAACTAACTGCATAAATTGTATTTATCATTAACTAAAAATACTGTTTAGATTTAAAATACACAAACATATGGTACAATTTTGGTCAATTTCCGTAAGTAGTCTCCCTTTCGAGATCGAGCTGATTAAGCTGATACCAACTATTGGATTGTTTCCCTTTAGGTCATCTGATAGAACACATGATACTGGCCAAAATTTACCGTGTCCAGGAAATCGATAGGCAATAAAACCGCGGGTGGTATTATACAAGCTTGTAGTATACGTAATTATCTGTGTATGAACATCGATAGTATAATTTGTACAACAGAGAAAATGCTAGCGTAGTTGGCAAGTAAAAGATATAGAAAAAATATTATTATTTCTTTATTGAATTTTAAAAATCCGAATATCCATGATTTTATTAATTTGGTTGTTGATAGCGTTATACATCACGAGAACCAATTTTCTTATTCACTAATATTACAAGTATTCGAAAACGAAAGTTTGTATGCATGTAAAATTTAATATAATTTATTTGTTGCTTATTGTGTCTTAACCATAAAATGAGTAAAACATTGATATATTAATATGTCGTGTATGACTTTGAAATAGAAAGACAATTCGGATTTTGATCCATTAACCATTAACACCCAGAACTAGCATTAATTTACACTGGCTGTGTGTAATAAGAATATTTAAACATAATCTAAATAGTCTAGAACAAAGATCGAGGACTTATATATGTATATACAGTTGTAATTGTTTCTTGAACAATTTCCTCAAAGTCAAAATCCTTCTCACTTCACGCGTATGTGAAAATATGAGGAACATAAATAATGTACAAACAATGGTATAAAACTAGCTCTTAAAAAATCAAAATTCTGACTTTAGAAAAGGTTTCTCTACTTCAGATAATATGTTTATTCTTCAACACATCATTCAAGTTCTAAATAATAAACGTAAAAAACTTTATTGTGCATTCATAGATCTCAAACAAGCTTTTGATACAGTCTGGAGGAATGGTCTTTGGGAAAAGCTACTAAGTATAAAAATAAATGGCAAGTGTTTCAATGTAATAAAAAACATGTATAACAATATAAAATCATGCGTATCCTGTAATTCGAAAATTTCCAACTTCTTTGGCAGTAATATTGGTGTACGTCAAGGTGAAAATCTTTCACCTTTGCTATTTTCCATATTTCTTAATGACTTAGAATCTTTTATGCGTGAGCATCATAATACCCAAGGTATTCACGTTGGCAATGAAAATGAAATACCAAACGAAATCCAAAATTTTCTAAAACTATTTATCTTACTTTATGCTGACGATACAGTAATATTAGCAGATAATGAAATTGATTTACAAAGAGCTCTAAATGCTTATGATGAATACTGTAACAATTGGAAACTTACTGTTAATATAGCTAAATCCAAAATTGTAATATTTTCAAAGGGTAGACAGCGTCCAGTTAATTTCACATTTAAAAATCAGCCTCTGGAAACCGTTAATGAATACAAATATTTGGGTGTTTATTTTTGTAAATCTGGATCTTTCACAAAATCTAAAAAGCACATTGCTGCACAAGCAACCCGAGCTATGTATAGTTTATTAAAAAATTGTAATAGATTATGTCTACCTATTGATATTCAAATTGATCTTTTTAATAAAACAATTAAACCTATTCTTCTTTACGGATCAGAAATTTGGGGCTATGGTAATTTAGATGTACTTGAAAGAGTTCAATTACGATTTCTTAAATACATTTTAAACATGAAAAGATCAACACCTAACTATATGGTTTATGGAGAAAGTGGATGTACACCGTTAAGTATTGATATAGAACATAGAATGATATCTTTCTGGACTCGGTTATGTACAATTCAAAATGAAGATTTTCCTGTGAAATTATCTACAATTATTTATAGAAATTTGTATGAGTTAGCTAGACATATAAATAATGTTGACTTAAAAAAGAAATTTCCGTGGTTTTATCAAATTAGACAAATACTTATCAAATGTGGACTAATGAACATGTGGAATAATGATAATTTTGTAAATGTCAATTGGCTGAAAGCAACTGTAAAACAAAAACTCAAAGATTTATTTTTATCGGAATGGTACTCACTTGTAGAAAATTCTAACAAGAGTAAAGTATATAAAATATTTAAGAAATCATTTGGCTTCGAAAACTACTTGAAGACAACTCCACCAAACTTACTTATATATATGATTCGATTTAGGACAAGAAATCATCGTTTACCTGTAGAAATTGGAAACTGGCATAGAATCCCAAGTAATCTAAGATATTGTTCCCATTGTCCTGATAAAATAGGCGACGAATTTCATTACCTTTTTGAATGTACCAAATATACAAATGAAAGAAAACGATTTATCAAACCATACTTTTTAAGAAGGCCTAACATGTACAAATTTGAACAACTTATGTCGACCGGTAGTCAAATAGAAAATATTAAGTTATGTAAATTCATTAAATGTATTCTGTCAGGAATAAGAAATTAACATGTTTGTAATATGTATGTTCAATTATGTGTTATTATTAATTATATATGTGAGTATATACGTACAGTATATACAACTATGTACGTACATGTACATGTATGATAGTTTTCTTGTCCGTCCGTCTGTGTTTCTTCTACTAGTATGCCTCCATGCTCCTAGTAATGTTCATTAAAATTTGTTTTACTCTTAAAATCTAACCACATTTAGAATCAGGCGACTCTCCGGCAAAATAATAATAATAAAAAGGAATAAAGAAAGAAATCATTTAAAAGAAACATTCTTAACAGTTTTTTTATATCAGTTTAAATATAAAGTGAATTTAACAGAATTTGGTTACACCTACCTAAATGAAAATGCTTTAGTGAACATGTATGTTTATATATGTATGTATTTTTACGCCTCGTACCCTTTTGCATGAATGTAATACCTCATGTTTACATGTTTATACTATGTATATTGCATGTATTGAGAGAAATAAAGGTATGTTGTTGTTGTTGTTGTTGTTGACTATCATTTACATGATGCTCAATATAAAAAATATCTAAATAAAAAATTATCGCTTTTTAATGGAGTATTTCGCACCTTTTCTCGAAACAACAATCAAAAGACCTGCTCAATTCTAATTGCATTAAAACTGTTAATCGACAGATAAACGATATTATGTATAAGCTATAGTATTATTATTTTCATGTGTATGTCAGTTCGAACTAAAATAAAGCGCAGAAACAATCATGATGAATATTAAAGATTTTAGTACATTTATTAAAATTAAATATTAGAACTGTACGTATCATAAACACTCGTTTAATCATTTAAAAAATAGAATGCTTTAAGTTTTCACCCCCAAAAATAGAACATTTCTGTTTAGAATGATTCACTCTTGAGATATTTACTACGGCAGTAGAATTTGTATTAACTTTATAAAAAAAAATACTCAAAACTTTCCTTACAGTAACGCCATAATTGTCTACTGGAATCATCAATTTACAATATCTTATCTTATTACAATAGAATTATGGAACTGAAATTGTATTTTAGACTTAAGTATAACAACTCATCGTCACTACAACATACACATAACTATGAGTACATGAAATAAAATTTAATGCAATTATTTAATAAATAACAATTCAGTACATGTACAATGGAAAGAAATATTAGATCGTATCAAGGGCATATATATATACATACTACATACATATGTATATAAGTCCTTGATCGATATAGCAAATAAATACGGTATTATCAGAATTTTTATTGATATATTGTTTCATGCATCTTTTCAAATTCACAAGAACTTAAATTTACGTCTACAAGGGATTTTCTACCATAAAGCTGTTTAAGGATATATCTACATTCCAATGTGTATAAACCACCCGCTGTGCTAAATTTGTACATGCATCGGTAAACATCGGCCAAACGGAAATTACCGAAGATCGAGCTCAAACGAAAGCAATATTTGTCAAAACATGGTGTTACAAATCGTTAAAAATACTGTAAAAGATGTATATTTATTTTATTTTGGTTTATATCATTTAACGGGAAATGTATTTCTCTAAAATGTCATATGTGGTAATTTATTGGCAACTTATGAATTGTTTGTCAATTTTTATTCTGAAATTTGGCAAAAAATCATATTCTTCAATATTTACATAGAACATAGAGTAAATTTTGAACCGTTTTACCTATTTCTTACAAGTGCAAAAATACTGCCCAAGATAGATAGTTATTTTAAATTAAATTACACCATTTGAAAGATAATGATTTTATCTACAATGTCATATGTGGTAATATATTGGCATTTACCGAATAAAGATTTTATAGCAAGTTTTAAATTATTTCCCTATATAATCTATATAGAGTTAAACTGGGCAATTGTTATCTGATTGTGGTTTATCGAGTCATTTCAAGGGAGATAACAACATCGATTAAGACGATTATTGGTTCAGTATTGTTCCATATGTCAATACTGAAAGCGGACATTGGACAGAGTTAGTTATGTTTAGAAACTTATTCATAATAACAACAAGATATTTCGTCATTAATTTATCATAAGGCTATAAGAACTAAGCGAGGTTATTCCGTCACACGTCCCCTACCACTACGTTAACGGCTTTGAAATTGGCAAAATCGAGAACAAGACTATTCTGACTGTTGATGTTCTATTTTTAGTTCCTGATCAAATCTTAAATATTGGCGTTTACTTCGACGAGGAAGACTGGGTGACTGTCCACGGGAGTATTAGTTATACAAACTGGGATATTGGCCAACCAGATTTATTTTGGAGTGATAATTGTGTTGCCTTGGTAATTGGTCATAATCGATGGCATGATGTTCCATGTAATTATATCTCGTTGTTAGTGTGTGAAATAGACATGTTGCCGTAAAGAATTTAATGAACCGAAGTTTATTGGGTTTTTGGGGTTTTTTTTTCGTTCAAAGACCTATTAGTGAATTTAGTAATACAGTACAATATAGATAAAATGTTAGTAAAATATATAAAAAAATGTATATTATTTGCACAAAAACTATTTACTAATGACTTTCTTTGCCACATCTCATAAAATGTTGTCAGATGTTTCTAATATTTTTGCAATATCATTGAAAATGCCATGCTACATTTTTATTTGCACTTCATGAATAACAATAAAAACTATAACGAAACGTACGTTATAGGTAGACGAAGTTGCTTTTTTCACATAAGGATAGTCAATTTGATTGTATATTTTATTCAATCCTCCATTATGGAGAATATAACATATTGACAAGTTATGAATAATACACATATATTGACAATCATGAGTATTTGACAAATGAATAAATTCATGTATATAGTTCACAAGCACATAGTAATATCATACCCTACATTAATCAAATAGAATGTACCCTAAATGCTAATAAATTCACCATAATCTGCTATGATACAACCGCATTGAACTTCAAATATTATGTCACACAACAACTTATCTAGGTCAACATCACAGAGCAATGCCTGCATGATTTACTTACCTATTAACAAAAAGAGCAGACGAACAGATTCAGTCAAACATGACAGGTTACGCGTCGAATAGCCAGTCCAATGATTGACCAATCAAAATGACCGACATCACCATTAGCCAATCAAATGGCCAGGATTACCCAAACTAGTAATATACACTATACTATATACCCACAAACAACTAGAATAAACTCATACCCATGACTAAAATTCGTCTAGAAAAAGAAAATTTCGGAATGTTTTTACTGCAAGTGATAGTCTGTTTCACTGATAACTTGATAAGACATCTTTCAAAGAAAATAAGACTTACAAAAAGCTCATGGGGCTTTTAGCTTCATAGGACAATTCTAAGTTGATATCAAACGACTTCAAATGAGATTTACTTATTTGTTGACCACTGTACAACATTCTGTAAGACTTTGCTAGCACCGTTACTTGTAGAAAATTTGCGCACGGCATTTGTTAGAGAAAAAAACTTCCCTTATGGAACTGTAAATTAAATATAGAAATATTCCAGGTCACATAACATATCGTAGCATACATGTATAAATTATACAAGTGTCTCAAGTATGAACTTGTACATACCCCTTGTCAATGTCATCTAGTGTTTCATATTCCGATGTTACAAAAATAGCCTACACAAATGTTTAATGTTTAATAATTGATTCATTTTATAACTTAGTGGTATCATAAATTTTGAACACTTTTAATAAAACAATACATAATTGAATATTATACTTTTTGTTTATGGTTATACCATTATATTTGACTAATGGGCTTTTTATTCAGTCAGAATACTATTGTTTTCATAATTGACAGGCATTAAAAGCTGGACTCTGTAATGATACTATTATATTATATACTGAATATGTTAGAATAATGTTATATACAGTGCAGTCTCTCCAAAGCAACATCCATTTTGTAGAAGCAAAATGATGTTGGTGTTGAGAGGCTGTTGCTCTAGAGAGGTTAAATAAATAGTTAAATCGTACAATGGAAAAAAATCCTGCAGTTATTGAAAGGAGGTTGTTGCTCAAGAGTGGACCGCTCTAGAGAGGTTGTACTGTATATACTTTTATGTGTGTATTTAAGTCCTTGATACTATATTTTATATGTTTTATTACTTTATAGACTTAGCAAATCTAATTAGTACTATATCATATAAAATATTACTTACGTGAGATTAATATTTCCGATGCCTAGTATGTTTTATATAATTTGCTCTTGTGTGATATGTATTTTTCAATAATTTTATTTCCTACAGTACATACATTACATATGACTTGTGTGATTCAATTATTTTTCATGCCATTATTTTAAATTGCTATTAAAATAAAATATTCTAAATTTCGTCTGCGTAGAAAATCTTTTCCGGTTAATATTTTTAGAATAGTAATCTTCTGGATATAAATTGTCTCCTTATAGTTTATGAAACAGTCAAACATGTGTTAACGGTCAACTCCGAATAACGACCATCCTGTAAATAAACGCCATTGTTTGGAAAACAGTTATTGATTAACAAATAAAATACGACCTCGGAATAAAGGCCACACATTGTCTTTCCCATGCATTTAAACAACTTAATATTGATTATGTTATACTTAATCAGTTTTCAATTATTTCTGTGTTACCAGGGCATCTCCAAACAAATTCGACCCCACCCCCCTTTAAATAAAGACCATTCTTTTAAAACCGCCATCTATTATTTAAAAACAAAATGATTTACGAATAAAAAGAACACCTGTCAATAAAGGTCACAGTTTGTCTTTATCAAGGGCGGCTTTTGTTCACAGGTTTGACTGTAATTTGATTCAAACAGGAGTTCCTGGCATTGTGTATCGTTATAGCAAATACAATGTAATAACCTTTGATGTATTGTTCAATGCAAGCGTTAATTTTATTACAACACATGTAATATTAGTATTACATTATAGGATTAAACTGTCATTTCTGGTCGTTTATCGATGTGTAAACTCCTTCATACCTCATAGCACACTGAATAAGGGCTTTATGTTAAATGCGTGTTATGAGGTCTGAGGGAGTTTACACATCGATAAACGACCAGAAATGAAAGTTTAATTATTTTATTTCCCATTAAATTCAATTGTTTTATTCAATTCTGACAAATGTCGGATATGAACCGCTAAAACTCTTTAGCTGGTAAAAGTAGTCCATCGACAATGTACAGATCAAAAAGGTTTCCGATTGAAAAGGAGTTTATCGAAGTGTAAGCTCCCTCCATTGACCAATCAAAATGCGTAGATTTGTAAGAATTGGAAATAATAGATAATAAACACATCATTTCTAAAATTAATCTTGATTAAATTCATTTTTAGAATTTCTGACATTTTATTTTTTATATCCACCTTACCCTAGGCTTTGATTGATATCTTCATATGAAGACGACTTCAGAATGATACACTTAATTATATCAGATTAGAACAAGAAGGGTATCATAATAGTGTCAATACCTAGGTGTAATCAAAGCTCTGAAGCTTCTGCTGTTGTTCGGAACTACAAAGCAATCAAAAGTTGAATTTCTTTGTAGGGTGAGTTTTTGAATCCGGAAGATAGTTCGCACATGAATTTTGAGGCAGACTTATTTAAAGTTCTACTAACGCTTTTCTACACCCGTTATGCAATTGTTAAAGTAGTTCCCGTTCCAAAATGCAGAATGTAATATCTCATACATGAAGACATGCTCGAAGAAAAAGTTACACGTTATAAGCATTAAATTAATCGATTACAATTTCCCGAAGAACAACTTTTTTAAATATCTGGTTGACACCCGTTATCGCATCGTCCATGAATTCAATAATGACTTCTTTACGTTTCCAATAGAAGCTAGGAACAAGACTTAATTAGCATATACAGCACGAGGATTATGACGTCATCCTTCCTTGAAATGTGTGTACTGATAGTAAATATTGTAGTAATCCGAGGGATGGGATCGTTTAGATTTTTACGACTGTTCTGTAGTGCTCGTTAACGATATTGTATAGCCATCTGATTTTAACTTATATGTACGTAATATTTGAATTTCTATTTATGCCATTGAATTGAAAATTTGGAACTATGTTCGTAGGCGGAAGGTTAATGGAAGCTATTCGGTATCCAGAAAAAATGAAAACTGAGCGATTGTTGAAAAATGGTAATAGCTTTATTGTTCGTACCGAACAACAAAAAGTCTTTGTTTCTGGTTACCCGATCTACCCTAGACTTTTTGTTAGCCCGAGGAACGTACAATCCACTTTCTTGCCTTATTACCTTTCCATGCGATTTCAAGAGCGAAAAGTCGCCCGACTTGCTTATCCTATTTTCAATGAGCTTGTAACCTGAAACAAGTTTTAGGCTTTATCAACCACCAATCGAATTACTTCTTCTTCAATACTTATTATTTGGATCATAAAAAAATCATAAAATCTATATTTCTGAACAGGGTCTTTCAATTGAATGGTCTGGACACGTTTAATTAACGCGTCGTGGGTTTATCTCGTTACAGAATGTCCGCCATTGTAAAAAGGTGAAAAACACTAAACTAATAGTCAAATTACTCAAGTTAATAATACTATTATTGGTACAGAACTTAACGAAAAGTTAGATGGTAAGTATCTTCTTCAAATCTGACAAATATCTTTGGATATATCAACATATTTATTACAAAATTTGACGATTCATGAATGGACGAAAACACAGATAGAACTGAACAGAGCAGAACTTTATTCAAGACGAGTACATAGTACATAGTCATACAATATATATATATAATACATTATAAACATCAAGGTCAGTAGTAATTAAAATAATAAATCTATAAGTATTTTACCTACATGAGAATGAAACAAAATTTGAATACAGACTGAGATCTCAAAAAACGTGTATTTTCATATTGTCATGTAGTCGTTATTACATTTTTTTACGAAAGCAACTGACATTAAATACCAAATATGAGATTATTAAGGCGTGTGAAACTGAATCTAAAACTAGTGTTGCAAAGAAGTTTGAAGTAGCACCGAGCACGATCACTGGAATATTGAAAAAGAAAGACATGATTATTCAGTCTTTTCATTCATACTAGCGATATTAAACAGAAGACAATAAAGGATTTCTTTGTGCGTAGTGAAACAAGAGATTAGAAATACATTTAAATACAAAACATAATAAAACTGAATACTTGACTCACAGTTGTTTATTTATTTATTCAAATTAAATACATTTCTCACAATCTCAAATGTAATACACGAATAAAATACATATGCATCAAGGTTTTCTATTCATTTATTGCATGACATATATTTACATAGATCTAGAAGAATTATACCTCCGATACAGGTTATAACGAAGTTCGTTATATGTGAGCAACTTACAGTGAAATTTCACTATAAGCGTGTGCTCGGTTACAATGAAAACTCGGATACAGCGAAATAATTTTTATACCCCCTGGCATTTCGTTATAAGCGAGTTTTACTGTAATTTTATGTCTTCAAAAGTTTTTTAAAGACCATCATGCAGTTACTTTTTATATCTTTTTTCCGATGCTAGGTAATAATTACAACATTTTGACCAGTCGTTATGGGTTTAGTACTTGGGATTTTCCTAATTTTTTCCGTCTTTAACAATCATCTACCGCTAAAATGCTTCCAGCACGTTTTAGTAAGATCTTTACTTCTTTTGCTTTTAATCTTCTATTTTAAATGTAAATTGGAAATTTACTACTTTCCCACAATCCGTAACGGCTTGTTATCCACACGCGTGAAAAAAGCTCTCCCGGTAAGTATCGACAGCACGATTTGATGCTTATACAGAGATAAGCGTATGAAGAGCGCGATTCCAGGCCCTTCTATTTAACACGCGGTATAACCGGATGAAAGCCCTACAGAGTGAAATGACTACCCAACAGAGATAAATACCGATGGCGGGTGATTAGTGGTGTTATATTTCTTACCAGCAATTCTCGATTTCGAGCTTTCTTTTGGTTCTAAGGATATGTGAATGACCACGAAGGTTGAAATAAACTATTCAATCAGTCTCGCATGCTATCTTTGCGGAATAAAGCTGATAACGCCTGTTTATACACGACACGCAGAAAATAATGTTCAAATCTCACATTCATTGCCCGAAATTAAACAGTTTGCAATTGTTTTGAACTATTTAACCTCACAGGTCTAACGAAATATCATCTATGAACAATTCTGTAAAGTTACAACTCTGTCCATGCTCTTAAACCGATGTTTGACCCTTCCAAAGACACCCTGGTATGCGCAAAAATGATGACGTTAATGAGGACCCTACCAAGGTCCTGATGCCCGAGGTTATACAACTTGAGATTGGTCTCCGATCTCATAATTATATTGTATGTTATTTATGATCAGATAATAATGATATAATTGATACATTAGTCTGGCAGCATACTGTTTTTTCATTTATTTTCGTTGAGCTCAATTTTCGTGGTTTTTACTAACATGACTGTTTCGTAGGGACATAAATTCGTGGATTTTGATTTTTTTAAAAAACATGCCTTACCTCTGCATTCAAATTCGTGGGGATTTCATATCGTGGATGAGCCGACCCACGAAATCCACGAAATTAAATCTCCAAACGAAAATTAATGATTACATTGTATCAGACAAAAATGATATTATTGATACATTAGTCTGGCAGCACTCTAGTAATTTATCTGAACCTGTTTTAATCATTATTCGGGTCAGTCTTTCCAAATAGGATATTTTGAGAATTTATTGGAGATTTGAGCTCAGTGATTGTTCTCAAGTTGATAGCCTTGGTGCCTAGGCACAAGAAGCGACAGATCCATTCAATGGTAATACTGGAAAGCATTGGTTGTTTGTTTGCTTTTTAGTTTTACGCCCCTTTCCAACAGTCAAGACTCATATGAGTCGGACATTTCATCTAACCATTGTTCCTGGGAAGAACCAGTACTAGATTCCCATCCTCTGTAAGTAACTGCCTACTTTCTCGCACGCGCAAAGAGATATGGTCGGTAGCTGGGCTCGAACCCACGACCTTGTATCAGTGAGAGGTTACAGTGTCTTGAAGTCAGCGACCATGACCACTCAACCACGGAGGCGGGTCGATACTGGTGGAGGAGCTGTGACAATGAGTATACAATGTAATTATAGTATGTTGTGTTCACTTTATCTCCTACCGAAGAAATATTAGACATGTAGACAATTGGACGAACAAATGTTCACAAATTAATATTGCCCTACTAATGCTTCAATAACTAAACCTTTTTTCAAATTGAGTTTGTTTTAACAATCAAAACATTTGTTGAACAAATAAAAAACAACATAAAACATAGTTTATAATTGGCATACATAATTAGAGTTTGAACAGAAATCCATTTCTGAGAGAATGTAATCAATAATAATATCAATTAACCATTCTAAGGCCACTACTTTTATATTTCTTGGTTTACTGCGTATTTGAAGTAATGTAGCGGGTGATTTACCTGTCAGATGGGCCGATGGACGTCTGTGTCGTGGCTGAGGTAACAGATGAAGTGAACTGCGTCACCAAAGCAGTTTTTTTTTACCTGCCGATGGACATTTTTCCGAAAAAAATCTTGTAAACCAAGAAAAAAGTAGTGGCCTAATTTAGAATCCTACAGTAAAAAACTATTGTTCAGCCTATTAAAATTATTACATTGATGCGTAGGTGGTGATATATTGTTAGAATATAAAAGTGTCAAGGCACAGCCACTGGAGTCCGAACGTAACTAAAATAAACAAAAAAAGCCATTAGATTGGGTAATTTGAATTTTAATTGCTACCGTAAACAATTCTTTGTTCTGAAACCATAAAATGAATTGTACTCTCATGATATGAGATGGTTTACACTTGATCATATCCAGTGTGATTTATCCAACAAACAACATCGTATACCAGCTGACGTACTTGAGACATGGTGTGCTTTCACTTAGATACGATTGTTTCTTTGTCAAGATGATGGTCCTCGGGAGAGTGCTGTTTGCTGTATGTTGTTTTGGCTTTGTGTTATTTAGTGTTGGTAATTCATCACAGAGAAATGCACGGTATATGCGAGATACTATATTTGATGGCAGGATGTGTCCAGAATCGAACATTTTAATGACGATAAATGTTCAGGATGCGTTTAGTTGTTTGATACACTGCACGGGGCGACGATGCAGGACTTTGTTTTATAATCCGGAGATGGGGACATGTACGGGCTGTTACTATGTACACAAATGCAAGCGCAAGTAGCCTGTCAGTCGAAGAAGGGACTTTGGGATATGTGTTTCACTTTGGTAAATATATCTTTTAGATTATTAGATTTAGCAATAGAAGCAATTTTTCCCTTTTTAGCCTAATGATAAGACAGTAAAAACACATTTCAATTTCGAAACATGGCCCTTGCATCAGTTACCACAATGATTAACGGACTACATTACACGAATTAGTTTGTTTTGTTTGACGGTTTTAAAAGTTTTCAATATTGAAATGTTTTATACGGATTGGCTGAAGGACGGTGCAGTCAACAAGAACATGTCTGATAGAATGGAGTACACCGCATGGAATACATTATGGTATACTGCAGGATTCTGTTGAGAAGCATCGGAAAGATTTTGCAACTTTAACTGTAAAACTAACAAGTACAATAATTAAGTATTCATACACACACAATTTTCATTCATAATCTGTCCAGGTGACAAGATTTACTACATACTGAAAATAGTTTCATTCACAAAAGTAGTGCCAGAATACTACATTGTCTCTCAGAGTAGAGATATCACATAATGACGCATGGTCAAGATTAATTAATATCTTTAATATAGATCAAAGCGCTGAAGGCGCTGAATTTGTTTGCGTTTCAAAATGTACAGTAGCTAGTAATTTCTCACTGTATGTCATGAAATAGAAATATTTCTTCGAGCAGTTAAAAGGTGTAGCCTTTCCATGGTAATTGTGGTTAATTGGCTTAAGGACTATTCTAATTCACCAGGCCTTTAAATTTTAAGGATGGTTTTATCTAACACTCATTGCATTGATAATTATTAGGAATTACCTAGTGTTGACAGACGCTCGTTACCCAGTGAACTGATAAGCGTTGGTCTTCGTTCGCCATCCAATATATATATAATATACACACACAAACAACTCCTTGACGCCGCTTACACCTCACATGACTGTTCGTAAATGGATTTTGTTCTTTGTCATATCGGAGCTTTCGCTGTATACTTGTTGACCAGGTAACGTTATTCACTTAGAGAGACAGAGAGCGTTAATCATTAAATATGCATCTTAAAGCATCAGTTGTAATAACCTTTGACATGCATTGATTTCTTCTATATTGCACTTTTGTTTTCTTTCAGAATGTCCAAACGGAGATGGTAAATTCAGAACTGCATGCTACCGTTGGTTTTCGGCCAAGGTATGTCGGTAAATACATACATGATTGCATGTTTTGAAGAATTTATAAAGCATTCTAATGTACAAAAATATCATTTCTTCCATTAAAATGGTATCTTTATTTAAAAATGTCTTTTAACATTTAACGAATATAATGTATATGCATGTATCTACACGCTGCTACTGGGTTACCTTCCCGAACGAACTTGTAACAACTGTCTACATTTAAAGAGATGAGGGAGTAAATGTTCTTGAACTCAATTTTGTTAGTGAAATTGTCACGGGGAAAAGGTTGGGTCACAAAGACCTCGAACCCTAAACCCCTCGACAATTGAGCTTGATGAGATAGCTTATAGTGGGATAGCTTAGTGGGAGTTTAACTATTTGATGACAAACTAAATGATATTATGTATGTATATGCATGGATTTGTCTTTTGTATCTATCTTGTTTCGTAGGAAAATTGCACGATGTTAGGGACTAGTAACTTGGCAGTGCCGAATTCTGTCGATGAGCAATTGTTTATGTTTTCCTGGGCACAGACTAAATCAGGTGAGTATTTTCATTCATTTTGTACGTTATTGTTCTTAGTAAGGCTCCAGTTACGATATTCGTATCCTAATTTTGTCCTTTTCTGACATATCTATTACTATATGAAACATACAGAAGTATGCATAGTTCTTGTTTGTAATACATATTGACCTTCTCCAAGCGTGATATAAAACGTTCGCCTTTTAATATATGAAGTACTCGTGTCTATTATTTATCATTAATTAGTATGATACTTCCTTTGATTGTACAATTATATCTATACATGTATATAAATGTCACTGTTCGCCAATCTTATATTATGCATATTTGTATCCTTGTGGGCTTTTTAGCCTTTTGGAAATACAATGTCTCTCTCTCTATCTCTCTCTCTCTCTCTCTCTCTCTCTCTCTCTCTCTCTCTCTCTCTCTCTATCTATCTATCTATCTATCTCTCTCTCTCTCTCTCTCTATCTGCTTATTGCTGCACACAAATATTATTATTAAAAACATAGTACTGCACAAGTATCCTTATTTCTACTATAGTTACCTCAGATACATCAGTTTTTACGACACATTTTTAAACTTTTGTAAGAGTTGTTTCCCTTGTTGAAAAATAGAAAATGTCTGCCAATTTTGCACGGTGATCTATAGTTTGCTTTATTACTTTGTCTGATACTGCATCCTTTAGCAGTGCAATTCTATCGGATTGGGTCTTGTCATCGTTTTTGAAAAATCTCACATGGAATCATATGATCGAAATCCACAATTGTTTTATAATTAATAAAAGCAAACAGCTTACAAGTAGATGTCGTTCTGTCATCTAATCGTATTGTATGCGATGCTTTCAGAATTTCGAAAGGTTCATCTTGGAATTTCTGATCTTGAGACTGAAGGAACCTGGCTAACAGTTCAAGGAAATGTCTTGGATTATTCGAACTGGACGGTTGGGCAACCAAACAATTTTGGCGAGCGGCAGCACTGTGGAGTACTGACATTCTTAGGAGGTTGGAATGACGGTTATTGTGAACAAGAGCGTAACTCGGTATGTGAGATTGAAATGCTGACGGTATAAACTGTGAACTAGAGACAAACTGGCAGTGTTACTTTTTACAGTGCTACTTTTCAGAACCCAGGACAACATGTGTCACGTGCTTTGATGATAAAAAGTTACTTTCCATGTAAAATACAGTCAAACTTGTGAACAAAGGCCAAAATTGGAAAATACAATATGTGGCCTTTATTGACAGGTGACCTTTATTCGGACTAATTTATCTAGTAAATAATCAATGATGGTTTTTGAAAAAAATTACTTTATTCACAGGTTGGTCTTTATTTACAGGCTGGCCTTTATTCACAGACTGGCCTTTATTCGGAGGTGGTCGCTAACACAGGTCAGACTATATACAGAAATAGTCATATGAACATGTTTTAATAAAGGATTCTTTCACTGTACGTGATTCATGAAACACAGGAACATTTTTTTAACTTAAAGATGCGCATTTATAAGTAGCTGAGTACGTACATTAAACATAGAAATGAAATTGAACGGAACCGATTAGTTTTGACATTCAATTTTGATTGTTGATATCAACCATACTAAATATGATTTTCAAAGAGATCCGATAAAAGTTACTGAAATTACTAGAGACTTTGGTTGTATTTTTATTACTATAATAACAAAAGATGTAAATGCATAATGGCTTTACCTGCATTGCATGGTGGGCGATATAGACGTGACACCATAGAACCGTGTGGCACTTAGCGAGAAGATATATATCTTGTAACTATAAAATGATCAAAATAAATTATAAGTTCAATTCACATTCAATTAGAATTAATTAATCCAATTTCAATCAATACATGTATATCTAAACATTGATAATCAGTTAATACATAGCGTATAGTTACTACTTGTTTCAATTGCCAAAAAAAGTTCGAAGGATTTTCGCTGGCTGAATATCAGTAGTATTTTGAACTGTCGTATCAAAATTTAAATGGGGTGATTGGTGGTCTAGTGGTAACGTGCTGTTCTACTAACGATAGATCGTGAGTTCGAATCTTGTTCCCGCCTTTCAATATGTCGTTATATGTCCTCATCCTACGTACCGAGCCAAGTACTGTGTTAAGTAAATCACAGGAAACAGGTGATGCGTCGATCAGTGCTTTCTAGCGCCGTAGTCCGCTCGTTTCAAACTATTGTGCCTTTTTATTATACCATAAAGTGTAGCGCTGTTAAATGTCGCAACACCGTGATTAGTACGTCGCACTTACCGTTTAATGTTGCAACGTTGTCGTTATATGTCGCAACCGCCGTTAAATGCCGCAATTTTAATGTTAAATGTCGCACATTATTTTAATTAATTATTGAAATTATTTTTGATATTTTTCCACCCGTAAAATTGCGACATTTAACGGCTGTACAATCATAAAAAGGTAATAATTAAAGTTGATATATAAATTCTCAACGTATTCTATTTAAGTCATGATGACTGCATATACATGGGACTATATTTTCCTGTCGCGTCATGTTACAGAACGGCTATGAGGCTAACAAAGTGAGAGACTACTTGTGTTTTTATTCCAAGTCAATGGAGTTTTAAGACTTATTTTGTTGTAGAAGCGGAGAAACAGGGTAAATGTTATAACTGGTTTGGGCCGAGAGGCGCGTCCATTTCAGCTTTCTAAGTCTCACTGGCACCAACCATGTACATTCTATAAGTAATAATATGAAACAGAGTCAATGCCCGAAAGTAATGTACATTTTTTGTACTTATATGGATTGGCAAGCCAACACTTGTAAAAAGAAACTATACATATAGGCATGTATATACATGTATTTCATCATAAGGCATGCAGTCAACATACATGACGATGTATATATATCCAGAAAATGTTACTCTTTTTATATAACATTCTGATTAAATCTAACAAAAAACCTGCGGTTACTTAGTGCATAGGTCACGTGATTTGTATAGCCATTGATTGGTCACGTGAGTAATATATACCAGCTGTTACAGGTATCATTGCTGAGGTAATATATGGCGTGCATGTACAAATGCGTTAATACGTTGACAGGACGAAAATGTCAATATCTAACAAATGTGACATTCTATCAAGATTACAGGTTTACACGTATGGTTGTCGGATATGTTACATTTCTAAGTGTTCTTTTCAATGCTCGAAATAGTTATCAATGATTATTCGGATATGAGCCGAAATATACTGTTAACAATACTTTATATTGGCAATAGTTGTTCCTGTTGACCAGCGAATCAAAGGCATTTAATAACGAAATACATTGTGAATTGACGAGATCAAGGATTCTTTTTCCTGGATATTTTGGTTCTCCACGGATAACCGGAATTGTAGTTTAGTATGTCTAAATTCCACATGATCTCTGAACGGATCGTCAAACTAAATGTGGGCGGAACATTTTACACATCGACTAAGACTACACTGACTAAGGTATGTGAGTTTTTCTTTTTTTCTTTTACATACAGACGAATGAGCAAAGACCATCATAAAGATGAAAACATGTGGATTCGATCATTATTTAGAGTTTTATAGTCTTATTTATCAAGAAATGTTCTGTGTAAAGTGTGGCCACTGTTCACATGGTGCTCATCATACAAGAATGGTCGATCAATCTCATTTGGGTGTCTATGTTTGTTTGTCAATGCTTTTCCGGTAGTCGACAAATAGCATTCTGTGTTGTAACGTGTAGTGCGGCGCCATGCTGTGCTGTCCTGTTGCAGGAATTCTCTGTATGGGATAATATTTTCTTATGAAAATAATTCGGTCTTAAAATAGATGTTTGTGAACATAGCCTTCAAACGAATCAATCACATGACAAGTAGCGTGCTGGTTTCCCATGAATGTTTGTATTCTGATGTCGATATTGTTTCTCCTCCGTCTCTAGTGTCTGCCCAGTCATCTTAGTCATGTGGATCCATGATTTGCGGACTCAAAACCCAACCACACATGATGACATGTTCATAGGATGTTATTTTGAACTTTACATTTGTTTCATATTCATTGAAATAGGTACATGGTAGTTACCTGTGGAGAATAGTAACCGGGGATTCACCCAGCGTCAGAGACGAGAAAGGAAGCTTCTTTATTGACCGAGATGGACCCGTGTTTAGGTAAATAGTTTGTTTTATTACAAATAAACAGAATACGCAATACATCCTGTGTTGACACACCGTTTGTACTAGTATTAACCATTTAAACTTCTTAAAACATCTCAAGTTTTGGGCAACATTAACGCTAACAGGAAAGATATTGTGGAAAGAGACATTTGTATTGGATTGCTCGGATTATATAAAAAACACATTGCATTAGGACCATCTCAGTTTCAAGACTGTTTCAGTATTACCATCACTTATCGTCCGACCAGCTGTCAGCAGGTCTTATTGAAACTACATGCACATCAATATTAAGCCATGTATTTTCGGTTACAAATATAGTTTAATCTTTTCACCTTTTCGATGTTCATGTATTGCCAAATACAAGAGTAATGTATAGTAAAATACACATACCCCTAGCACATCACCATTTTCTTAGTATTTTTCAAACATGTTTCTTTCATTTACTAATTACAGGCATATACTCAATTACCTACGAAGCGACAGATTGACTGTTCCATTTGGATTTCGTGAACTGGAACTTCTTAAGGTAGAAGCGGATTACTACGGACTTCCGGCCCTCGTAACGGAAATAGAATTAGCAATAACTTCGCGCAAGCGCAATAAACGTCGTAGACCACGAAAAAAGACCAGTCAGAGCGTAAGCGAGCTAAATCGTATCCATGAAAGGAATGGCGATCTGTATATATCAGACGAAGATTCTGATTGGTTCTATAATTAGTAACGCTGCCTTCCATTGGCTGTGCATAAATTGTCACTGGTAGCAAACATTACAGAGATTCTAATTGGTTCTCTGAATTTATAACACATGCGGCCATTGGCTGATCTTGTACAATATTTGGTGACAGATAAAACAAAGTAACCGATTGGTTCTTTGTCTTCCTATATTAATCATTTCATTGATTAAAATGGTCACCATTGGTTACGGGGGTAATATATGATGTATTTGAATGCAAGATTACCGAAATTATGCATTATTTAAATACTTGATTTTGTCTATAACAATGTTTCGATTTCGTAGACAAAATAAATTTGCTTCACTTCTGCAAGCCATGGACAAAGTCGGACTTTGACAATGTTTTATCATGACCTTCAGAATTGAATATGAACTCTTCTCATTCTATTTCTACAAACGCTTTCAGACGAAGCGTGTATGATGTATGGGTTTAATCTAATGACAGTAGGCATATAAAAATTATGTATACACATGCTTGATTGGGGAGGGGTTGGGCACCCAGATCGCCCCTTCTCTTCGTCCATAAAGCCTTTTGATATCTCCATGCTTTTGTGATACAACATAATGATATATGACGACAACGATTTGTGTGGGTTACATAACTTTTATTCCAGCTTTTTATTACCACACCATTGATTTGACTGGTGACATCTTGACAATTAACCCACTCGAAAAAAGACGAAAGCAACTATACTGAATGTTGTTTTAAATAGTTAATCAATAGATACAATGATAAACCTTTAATACGTTAATTCATGTTGAACATTTTTATTATAACGATTAATCGATTTAGTATGGATCCTTCAGTTCAAAACCCTTAGTCCCCGAGTTTCGATACTAGTCTACGTGTATCATAGATTGTGATTGTATTTTATAGTCAATGTACTTACTATTATCTTAAGCCTAAAGACACTTAACTCCAGATTAATGATTCAGTAAAACCTGTGCCCAAGGGACATCAATGGTCTTTAAGCAGAGTTAAATATATTTAGATGTTCAGTTAGAAATGTACAATGCAACCTCTCCAAACCAACACCCTTTGGGAGTAGCAAATTTATGGTGTTGTTGAGAGGTTGGTACTCTAGAGAGGTTAAAATGATAATCAAACCGTACAGTGTGGGAAATCATGCTATTTCTAAAGGGAGTTTGTTACTGAAGATAGGGCCGCTCTGGAGAGGTTGTACAGTTGTTATATATCTTAAGATGTGTGTAAACGGATGTCGCTGTTGGCGACTATACTCACACGATAATTCGATTAATCTTTCTGTGTCTCACAAGACTAGTAGCTCCATTGCCCGTTGATTGTATACAATCTTCTATGCAGAAAGCTTTATTATATGTTTTATATGTATCGACCGAACTGTATAATTATAATTAATGTATATGAGAATACAACAGAAACACGATTATAGAGAATAACAAGGGTGTTGAATATTTACTTCATTATACGAGTATATTCCACCTTTTCTATAAGCAAATGGAATAAAGAAAACAATGTCCACGTGACCTAGTGACCTAAAAATGCACAGGTCCTGTAGCGGTTATAATGAGGAACCAACATATGGTTTTGAAGTTTGATGATTGTAGGTGGAAGTGTTTTGATTTTATTGGCAAGGGTAAAGTTTGGTACAAACAAACAAACAGACAGACAGGCCAAAATAATAAGTTCCCGGTCTATCGATACGAGGGGCATAAGATCACTAGTCCCAATTCGTCATTAAATTGTTCACTATAACCGTGTTTACTAAAATCTTTGTAAAATGTTTCGTACCTACGCCATGAAAATAAGTGTGTATGGTAAAACATGTTATAAAAATGTTTTCTTTGTTATAAAGTTAAAACATGTATTTGTATTCATACTAATAAAAATAAACAAAACTACACGTGTTACTGTCATATTCTGTCTTCTGTCCATACGTTCTAAGTTTTAGTGAGTGGAAAACTATTTACCGACAAAATAAACAGAAAAAATTGTTCGATTGCTGCACGTAGATTCGACCATAAATAATGCCTGCAAGTTGAATTGCTGTAACAGTGCCATATATTTTTCTG